>SJYF01001095.1:279027-293381 GCA_006410515.1 Procapra przewalskii | reverse complement strand
CCATCTCATTAGTAAGTAATGGAAATTTTTCACTATTTAAGATTATAAAAATTTATAAATCTATTTAGTGAACAAGAAGTACTGAAAGCAAATCAATCCTTTTTTATTGTGGAAATTTTCCTTTTCCCTTAGGCTGCCTTATTTACCCCTTAGGCTGTCATGCTTGCTCCTCAGATAATGGGACCAAGAAAAGCATGTGTCAGTCTTAGTAGTATTAAATATTAGTAAGTATAAATATATTTCTTAGAAAATATAAATAGAGATAATAAGATGTTGCTTTTAATCCAGTGGGTTTTCTTATTTGGAGACCATTAAAGCAGAAAAATAAAGTTCTGAGCTAATGAAAAGAAAGGAAAGAAGGTTTAAAAAGTAAAGACGGAACAGAAAGAGAGACAAAAGAAAAATAACTGCTGAATATGGTTGGCACTTTCTTAATATCAGGCTTAAAACAACATTCAACTTCAGAATGAAAGCTAGATGCATAAATATTGGAAATGAGGTTTACAATCAAAGAAGCAGAGATAATCACAGTTGAGGAAAAAGGGAAAAATAAAAAATAAAACTTCCCCAAATGGTATATCTCTTACTCTATCACTTTGATTAGATTTTTAGGGTTGGGTTTATGCATATGCAAAACTCGGCATTCATTTTAATTTTCCCAGCTACAAGTTCTCTTTCAAATTACATGATGTTTTTGAGATTCATCCATATTTTTTGTAACACTATACTATTGCTGCAGTAACAAATTATCACAAATTTTCTGGTTTAAAACAACATAAATTTCTTCCTTTACAGTTCTAGGAGTCATAAACAAGTCCAAACATAAATCCAAAAAATCTTCAGGGGCTAAAAGATATCAGTATAGGTGACTCATTCTAGAGTTTCCAGAGGCGTATTCATTCAGTGGTAATGAATTCACCTGCAATGCAGGGGAGCTTGGTTCAGTCCTTGAGTGAGCAAGATCCCCCATAGTAGGAAATGCCAACCCACTCCAGTATTCTTGCCTGGAGAACCTCATGGATAAAGGAGACTGGTGGGTTACAGTCTATGGGGTCACAAAGAGTCAGACATGACTGAGTGACTAAACGGCAACAACAATCCATTTCTTCTCACCTGTCAGAGGTGATTTAGTTGTACTACTTTCCAGAAATGATAATAACCTGTAACAACTCTTATCCCTAGGATATTTCAGTTCATTTTTACTGACATAAAAGGTTTATCTTTAGCAAACAGCTTTTTAGCAAGTTGCATTAAGAAACAACTTATCTATGTAATATTGAACTTCCGTTACCTTGTTAATACACAATTCAAAGCACATTTATATTGCATTACAATATGATTCCTCTGCTTCCGGTACACAGAGGCTGTCAGTATTCCTTGTCTCCTGGTTATATCACTCCAATCTCTGCTTCAGGGATTACAACTTTTTATTTTTTGTTTTTACTGGAGGATAGTTGATTACAGTGTGTGTTAGTTCCAGGTAGGTGCACAGCAAAGAGAATCAGTGATACACAAACATATATCCATATTTCTATATTCAGTGTAGTATTATTTGATCTCAAAAACAGGAAGCAAAGCTTGTCATTTGCTGCAACATGGATAACTTTAAGGACATTCAGTTCAGTTCATTTCAGTTGCTGAGTTCTGTCCGACTATTTGGGACCCCATGAATTGCAGCACGCCAGGTCTCCCTGTCCATCATCATCTTCCGGAGTTCACTCAGACTCACGTCCATCGAGTCAGTGATGCCATCCAGCCATCTCATCCTCGGTCGTCCCCTTCTCCTCCTGCCCCCAATCCCTCCCAGCATCAGAGTCTTTTCCATTGAGTCAACTCTTCACATGAGGTGGCCAAAGTACTGGAATTTCAGCTTCAGCATCATTCCTTCCAAAGAAATCCCATGGTTGATCTCCTTCAGAATGGACCGGTTGGATCTCCTTGCAGTCCAAGGGACTCTCAAGAGTCTTCTCCAACACCACAGTTCAAAACCATCAATTCTTTGGTGCTCAGCCTTCTTCACAGGCCAACTCTCACATCCATACACGACTACTGGAAAAACTATAGCCTTGACTAGACAGACCTTAGTCCACAAAGTAATGTCTCTGCTTTTGAATATACTATCTAGGTTGGTCACAATTTTTCTTCCAAAGAGTAAGTGTCTTTTAATTTCATGGCTGCAGTCACCATCTGCAGTGATTTTGGAGCCCCCAAAAATAAAGTCTGCCACTGTTTCCAATGTTTCCCCACCTATTTGCATGAAGTGATGGTAACGGATGCCATGATCTTCGTTTTCTGAATGTTGAGCTTTAAGCCAACTTTTTTACTCTCCTTTATTATTTTCATCCAGAGGCTTTTTAGCTCCTCTTCATTTTCTGCCATAAGGGTGGTGTCATCGGCATATCTGAGGTTGTTGATATTTCTCCCAACAGTCTTGATTCCAGCTTGTGCTTCTTCCAGTCCAGCGTTTCTCATGATGTACTCTGCATATACATTAAATAAGCAGGGTGATAATATACAGCCTTGACACATTATGCTAAGTAAAATAAGCCAGACAAGCAATGCATTGTATCACTTATATGTGGAATGTAAAAACCAACAACAAAAAGCAAAATTCAAAGAAAAGAGAGCAGATGATGGTTCTAGGGGTCCGAGAGTAGGGAAAATAGCATTTGGCAAAAGCTTACAAACTTTCAGTAGTAAGAGGCATAGGGTCTGAAGAGTTAATGTATAGCATGGTGATTCTCATAGCTAATAGCTGCATTGTATAACTTACATTTGCTAAAGAGTAAAACTTAAATGTTCCCATCAAAAAGAAAAAAAAAAACTAAATATGTGAGGCAATGATGTGTTAATTAACTTGATGATGGGAATCTTTTCTCCATGTATATGTATATACAATCATCATGTTTACATATATGACAATTTGGTCAAACATACCTTGATAAAGCTGAAAGAAATATTTATAAGGCACTCCATTCTCTAAATCTTCACAAAATATAATCCTATTTTACATTTTTATTTTAATAATGTGACAAAACGTAGTCACTAAGAAAGTAACAGGTTATATATTGCAAAAGACTTTGTTAATGAAAATACCTATAAAGATAAATGTTTTCATAATCCAATATACTAAATATATCCACAGTAGAAGTTATGAGGAAATCTGGAGAATATATTGATACTTTCAAGCAAATACATTAAGAAGAAATACATTGGAATAATGCTTTGTTGAATATAAATTTAAATTGAATCACATTGGTTTTAACTTTATCCTTTTCTGTGTCTTTTGTTTGCAATAAACATAATAAACTTTGCAAATAAAAATAGGCATACACAAATCTATGCCTATACAGACACACACATACACACATATGCATGCACTAGCTGGGCTGTCATTGCTCTGAAAAATCACTAACCATTATTACATGAACAAATCACTAAGGCTATTCACTTTACAATATGCTGCTGAGAGTTGCTCCTGTTATAAATAGAGCAGGTGAAAATCAGCTCCTGAAATTGTGAATATCTGACTCTGTGACTTTGATTTTGGAGTCTCAGATTTAAACCCTCTATTTCTTTTTTCTGTTCATGATTTCTTTTTCTCTTAAACTGAAAGATGGCATTTAAAAAGATACATAAACCATAAGCAAACATTTACATAAGCTTTTGAATATTTATTCATACACCCTTATTAACCACAAGCCACATTTTAGAATATTTCCACCTTACCAGCAGGCTCCCTCACACTCTTTCTCAGTAAATAACATCACTTTATTCCTAAGATAATGGTCATGACATTTTAATATACATTGTCTCCTCTGTAAGTATCAAAGTTTTCTAAAATTGCCTCGTGTTTTGCTGCTCAGGTAAATGACTGCCTTTTGAGGTGGTTCTAGACTTGATCTTTTAGACAAGTTTTGTATAGTTCACATATGACAAATATAGACTGCATATTAAAAAGCAGACACATTACTTTGTCAGCAAAGATGCATCTAGTCAAAGCTATGGTTTTCCAGTAGTCATGCTTGGATATGAGTTGAACCATAAAGAAATGTGAATGCTGAAGAATTGATGCTTTTGAACTGTTGTGTTGGGGAAGACTCGAGAGCCCCTTGGACTGCAAGGAAATCAAACCAGTCAATCTTAAAGGAAATCTGTCCTGAATATTCATTGGAAAGACTGATGCTGAAGCTGAAGCTGCAATAATTTGGCCACCTGATGCAAAGAACTGACTCATTGGAAAAGACCCTGATTCTGGGATATAGTGAAAGCGGGAGGAGAAGGGGACAACAGAGGATGAGATCATTAGATGGCATAACCAACTCAATGGACATGAGTTTGAGCAAACTCTGGGAGTTGGTGATGGACAGGGAAGCCTGGTGTGCTGCAGTTCATGGGGTCACAAACAGTCATACAGGACTGAACAACTGAACTGAACTGATAGTTCACATAGCACATAATTTAATTCATACCATTCCAAATGTATTCACTAAATTTTGTGTGAATTTAGGTCTATTTTTCAATGCTGTTGGATGACTGCTCTCACTTTTAAGGGTATACTTGAGCTTCACAAAACAAAACAGGAGTATGCTGATAGCAAATAACCATCCCATACTGTCAAAACATAATAAAAATATATTTAGCTGATTTCTAATGAGGTTATAAGAGATAAACAGACATGAAATTTAAAGACATGATATATATTAATTCATATAATACTTATAGTATTTGTAAAATAAAAGTCAATCTGAAAAGGATAACAATTTCTCATAGAGAAGTTGAAGATGGTAATGAGATAGTAAAGGGATTTAAAATAGAACTGAAAAATCTGAGATATAAATTAATAATTATTTCATAAATATGAAGCAATATCAGTACAAGATGCAGAAAGTTTACCTCTAATGGAGCCAGGACTAAAATCATCAGCATCACCATCATTTGAAACTGAAACACAAGCATTTTAGGTCAGGGATAATTAAACATTTTTCATTTAAAAATTATTAAGCATACAGAACTCTCTCTAGAGACCTATATAAGTGTGAAAGATACTACTCTTTCAGAGATGATTTAGTTATAGGGCTTTCTGGAAACGGGATAATAACCTGTAATTTTTTTTTCTACTATGGATATTTCAGTTCATTATTACTGACAAGTTTGGGCTTCCCTGGTGGCTCAGAGGCTAAAGCATCTGCCTCCAATGTCGGAAACTCGGGTTTGATCCCTGGGTCAGGAAGATCCCCTGGAGAAGGAAATGGCAACCCACTCCAATATTCTTGCCTGGAGAATCCCATGGACAGAGGAGCTTCTTAGGCTACAGTCCATGAGGTCACAGAGTCGGACATGACTGGTGACTTCACCCACTCACTCATATATATATATATGTTCAGTCTCAGTCATGTCCGACTCTTTGCGACCCCATGAATTGCAGCATGTCAGTCCTCCTTGTCCATCAGCAACTCCCAGAGTTCACTTAAACTCATGTCCATCTAGTCAGTAATGCCATCCAGCCATCTCATCCTCTGTCATCCCCTTCTCCTCCTGCCCCCAATCCCTCCCAGAATCAGAGTCTTTTCCAATGAGTCAACTCATCTCACGAGGTGGCCAAAGTATTGGAGTCTCAGCTTCAGCATCAGTCCTTCCAAAGAACACCAAGGACTGATCTTTAGAATTGACAGGTTGGATCTCCTTGCAGTCCAAGGGACTCTCAAGAGTATTCTACAATACCACAGTTCAAAAGCATCAATTCTTTGGCACTCAGCTCTTTTCACAGTCCACCTCTCACTGGAAAAACCTTAGTCTTGACTAGATGGACCTTTGTTGGCAAAGTAAGGTCTCTGCTTTTGAATATGCTGTCTAGGCTGGCCATAACTTTCCTTCCAAGGAGCAAGCGCCTTTTAATTTCATGGCTGCATTCACCATCTGCAGTGATTTTGGAGCCCCCAAAAATAAAGTCTGACACTGTTTCCACTATTTCCCCATCTATTTCCCATGAAGTGATGGGACAAGATGTCATGATCTTCGTTTACTGAATGTTGAGCTTTAGGCCAACTTTTTCACTCTCCTCTATCATTTTCATCAAGAAGCTTTTTAGTTCCTCTTCACTTTCTGCCATAAGGGTGGTGTCATCTGCATATCTGAGGTTATTGATATTTCTCCCGACATTCTTGATCTAGCTTGTGCTTATTCCAGCCCAGCGATTCTCTCATGATGTACTCTGCATATAAGTTAAATAAGCAGGATGAACATATACAGCTTTGACATACTCCTTTTCCTGTTTGAAACCAGTATGTTTTTCCATGTCCAGTTCTAACTGTTGCTTTCTGACCTGCATATAAGTTTCTAAAGAGGCAGGTCACGTGGTCTGGTATTTTCATCTCTTTCAGAATTTTCCACAGTTTTATTGTGATCCACACAGTCAAAGGCTTTGGCATGGTCAATAAAGCAGAAATATATGTTTTTCTGGAACTCTCTTGCTTTTTCCATGATCTAGTGGATGTTGGCCATTTAATCTCTGGTTCCTCTGCCTTTTCTAAAACCAGGTTGAATATCAGGAAGTTCATGGTTCACTTATTGCTGAAGCCTGGCTTGAAGAATTTTGAGCATTACTTTACTAGCATGTGAAATGAGTGCAATTGTGTGGTAGCTTGAACATTCTTTGGCATTGCCTTTCTTTGGGATTGGAATAAAAATTGACATTTCCCAGTCCTGCGGCCACTGCTGAGTCTTCCAAATTTGCTGGCATATTGAGTGCAGCACTTTCACAGCATCATCTTTCAGGATCTGAAACAGCTCCACTGGAATTCCATCACCTCCACTAGCTTTGTTCATAGTGATGCTTTCTAAGGCCCACTTGACTTCACCTTCCAGGATGTCTGGCTTTAGGTGAGTGAATACACCATCATGATTATCTGGGTCTTGAAGATCTTTTTTGTACAGTTCTTCTGTGTATTCTTGCCACCTCTTCTTAATATCTTCTACTTCTGTTAGCTCCATATCATTTATATCCTTTATCGAGCCCATCTTTGCATTAAATGTTTCCTTTGTATCTTTAGTTTTCTTGAAGAGATCTCTAGTCTTTCCCATTTTGTTGTTTTCCTCTATTTCTTTGCATTGATCGCTGAGGAGGGCTTTTTTTATCTCTCCTTGCTATTCTTTGGAACTCTGAATTCAGATGCTTTTATCTTTATGTTTCACCTTTGCTTTTCACTTATTTTCTTTTCACAGCTATTTGTAAGGCCTCCCCAGACAGCCATTTTGCTTTTTGTATTTCTTTTCCATGGGAATGTCTTGATCCCTGTCTCCTGTGCAATGTTATGAACCTCATTCCATAGTTCATCAGGCACTCTATCTATCAGATCTAGTCCCTTAAATCTATTTCTTACTTCCACTCAATAATCGTAAGGGATTTGATTTAGGTTATACCTGAATGGTCTAGTGGTTTTCCCTACTTTCTTTCTAAGCCTGAATTTGGCAATAAGGAGGTCATGATCTGAGCCACAGTCAGATCTGGGTTTGTTTTTTTGACTGTATAGAGCTTCTCCTCTTTGGCTGCAAAGAATATAATCAATCTGACTTCAGTGTTAACCATCTGGTGATGTCCATGTGTAGAGTCTTCTCTTGTGTTTTTGGAAGAGGGTGTTTGCTATGGCCATTGTGTTCTCTTGACAAAACTCTAGTCTTTGCCCTGCTTCATTCCATATTCCAAGGGCAAATTTGCCTGTTACCCCAGGTGTTTCTTGTATCTATCTATTTATGTTTATCTTTAGCAAGCAATTTTTTCATAAGTTGATATTAAAAATAACTTGTAAATGTAATATTGAACTTCCTTCACCTTGTTAATATGCAATTTATAGCACATTTATATGGAGCTACAATTGTGACTCACAAATAAAAAGATCAAAGGTTCAGACATTGCAAAACAAGAGAGAGGCCTTTATTTGACATAAACTTAAAATCACATTTTCCTTCATAGAGCCATATTTTGCATTAAATTTAAGTGAAGTTGAACCTTTGGGAAACCATATAACTCAGTACTATTGTTTTGCCCTTCTAAGAAGCTTTAGGCAAATTGCTTTGGTTGTTACTCATGCTAATAGATGAGAATCACTGACTATATAAATTATTTCCCAAAACTTTTCCAGATGGAGAAACATATTCACTGAGTATTTTAAGAATTTTCCTTTTACAATCAGAATTATAATCATACAATGCAAATGTAAGAAACAATCTTTAGATACTATCTAGCTGTAAAAATGACTATTAATATGAACTACATTTTAAATTTAGATTTCAGAATTCTTGTTTATGTTTGTGTTTATGTGTGTATATTGCTCTGAGTTATCTGTTAAGAGTGAGACTAATATAATATTAATATATCCAACAACTAAAATTCTTAATATTATACTATATATAATGTTATAAAATGAAGGAACAATAAAGCATTATGATACACATATTTATTTAACTGTTAAAACATACATGTTTTTGTTTAGTTGCTCAGTGATGGCTGACTGTCTTAAAACCCCATGGACTGTAGCCTTATCAGGCTATTCCATCCATGGGATTTCCCAGACAAGAATACTGAAATGGGTTGCCAGTTTCTTCTTCAGGAGATCTGCCAGACTCAGGGATCAAATTTGCATCTCCTGCATTGCAGAGAGTTTCTTTACCATTGAATCACCTCAGAAGACCACTAAAATTAAAAAAAAAAAAAAAAGGCTAGGGAAGAATTTAATGGATTCTTGGTATGCCATACGCTTCCCAGGTTGTGCAGTAGTAAAAAATCTGCCTGCTAAGACAGGAAATGCAGGAGACACAGGCTTGATTTTTGGATAGGGAAGATCCCCTTGAGTAGGAAATGGCAACCTCTTCCAATAGTCTTGCCTGGAAAATTCCATGGACAGAGAGGCCTGGCAGGCTATCATGGGGTCACAAAGACTCAGATATGACTGAGTAACTGAGCATGTATGTTATGCTATAGATTCTCAATAATAATTAAAATGTAATAATGAGCAAAAATGATCCACCTATTTCCATTTATAAATTCCCTCCTAGGAAAATATGTCATACATTTGATGTGACAGCATTGCAAAGAAAAAATATATCCTTAGAAAGATGTATAGAAAAAGAGAAAGAATTTGAAAATGAGGGCCAGAAAACAAAAATCAGAATGCAATGTATAGCTTGAAGTCACACTGGTAAATAATTACTGACCTAGTAGTCAATAAAATATTGTAATGTTGATAGTAATTTGTGATTGACTAATCAAGAGTTACATATTTTATACCTGCAGTGTAAAATAATCATGATGATTCAAAATAGTACTAATTGCAATAATGACTTCAATGGTAACAGAAAAGCAGTTTATGGAAACAGATTATGAATAAAGAAAATTAGTAAATGGAAAAGTTTGGAAGGCAGATACAAGCAGAAAAATTCCATCAAAAACTGTCAGCCAAACCAACTATGCATATGTATTCTAATGAAAAGAGACACTGTGTAACTGCTGTCACCAGAGAGGAGGACAACAGCATCCTGCATTCACGGGAAAAAAAGTGTAATGCATGAGTTCATTTTTTTTTAAGAGGCATTCATCTGTTTATTGTTTTTTACTTTATTGTACTTCACCGATATTGCATTTCTTACAAATTGAGGATTTGTGATAACTGTCAACAAGAATAATCAATAAGCAATCTATAGTAGGAGTAGAAAAGATTTTTTTTGTTTTTTAAATTTTTTTATTGAAGAATAATTGCTTACAGAATTTTTTTTCTGTCAAACTTAAGCCATAAGTATACATACATCCCCTCCCTTTTGAACCACCCTCCCATCTCCCTCCCCATCCTGCCTCTCTAGGTTGATACAGAGCCCCTATTTGAGTTTCCTGAACCATACAGCAAATTTCCATTTGCTATCTGTTTTACATATGGTAACCTAAGTTTCCATGTTACTCTCTCCATACATCTCATCCACTCCTCCCCTCTCCCCATGTCCATAAGTTTATTCTCTATGTCTGTTTCTCCACTGCTACCCTGTAAATAAGTTCTTCAGTTTCATTTTTCTACATTCCATACATATGCATTAGAATATAATATTTATCTTTCTATTTCCGACTTACTTCACTCTGTATCATACGTTCTAGGTTCATCCACCTCATTAGAACTGACATGAATGTGTTCCTTTTTATGGCTGGTTAATATTCCATTGTTTACATGTATCACTACTTCTTTATCCATTCATCTGTTGATGGACATTTAGATTGCTTCCATGTTTTAGCTATTTTAAATAGTCCTGCGATGAACAATGGGATAGAAGTGCCTTTTTCAGTTTTGGTTTCCTCAGAGTATATACCTAGGAGTGGGATTGCTGGGTCATATGGTGGTTTTATTCCTAGTGTTTTAAGGAATCTCCATACTATCTTCCATAATGGTTGTATCAATTTACATTCCCACCAACAGTGCAAAAGCATTCCTTTTTTTCCCTACCCTCTCCAGCATTTATTGCTTGTAGACTTTTTGATGATGGCCATTGTGACCACCAGTGTGAGGTGATATTTCATTGTAGTTTTGATTTGCATTTCTCTAATAATAAGCGATGTTGAGCATCTTTCCATTTCTTTGTTAATCATTTGTATGTCTGCTTTGGAGAAATGACATTTTAGGTCTTTTCCCCACTTTTTGATTGGGTTGTTTGTTTTACTGGTATTGAGTTGTATGAGCTGCTTGTATATGTTTGATATTAATATTTTGTCAGATGTTTCATTTGCTATTATTTTCTCCCATTCTGAAGGTTGTCTTTCATCTTGCTTGTAGATTTCTTTGCTGTGCAAAAGCTTTTAAATTTAATCAAGTCCCACTTGTTTACTTTTATTTTTATTTTCATTACTCTAGGAGTTGGGTCATAGAGAGTCTTGCTTTGGTTTATGTCATTGAGTGTTCTGCCTATGTTTTCCTCTAAGAGTTTTATAGTTTATGATCGCACATTTAGGTCTTTAATCCACTTTGAGTTTATCTTTGTGTATGGTGTTAGTAAGTGTTCTAATTTCATTCTTTTATATATATCTCTCCAGTTTTCCCAGCACCATTTATTGAAGAGGCTGTGATTGCCCTATTGTGTATTCTTGCCTCCTTTGTCAAAAATAAGGTACTCATAAGTGCATGGGTTTATTTCTGGGTTATTTATCTTGCTCCATTGGTCTATATTTCTGTATTTGTGCCAGTACCATACTGTCTTGTTGACTAGCTTTGTAGTATAGTCTGAAGTCAGAAAGGTTGAGTTCTGCTTCATTCTTCTTTCTCAAGACTGCTGTGCCTATTCAAGGTCTTTAGTCCATATAAATTGTGAATTTTTTTGTTCTAGTTCTGTGAAAAATGTCATTGGTAATTTAATAGGGATCTCATTGAATCTGTAGATTACCTTTGGTAGTATAGTCATTTTCATAATATTGATTCTTCCTACCTAGGAACATGTAATATCTCTCCATCTGTTTACACCATTTTTGATTTCTTTCTTCGTGTCCTACAATTTTCTGTTTACAGTGCTTTTGTCTCCTTAGCTAAGTTTATTCCTAGATATTGAAATCTTTTTGTTGCAATGGTGAATGGGATTGATTTCTAAATTTCTCTTTCTTATATTTCATTGTTAGTATATAGAAATGCAAGTGATTTCTGTATATTGATTTTAAATCCTGCAACTTTGCTAAATTCACTGATAAGCTGTAGTAATTTTCTGATACTATCTTTAGGGTTTTCTATCTATAGTATCATGTCATCTGCAAACAATGAGAGTTTTACTTCTTCTTTTTCCATTCTGGACTGCTTCTCTTTCTTTTTCATATCTGTTTAGTGTAGTTAGGACTTCCAGAACTATTTGAAATAATAATAATGAAAGCGGACACCCTTATTTTTTCTAATCTTAGGGGGAATGCTTTCAGTTTTTCACCATTGAGAATAATGTTTGTTGTAAACTTATCACATATGCACTTTATTATGTACAGGTAGGTTCCTTCGATCCCCATTTTTTGAAGAGTTTTAATCATAAGTGAGTGATGATTTTCACCAAAGGCTTTTTATGCGTCTATTGAGATTCAGTTCAGTTCAGTTTAGTCACTCAGTCGTGTCCTACTCTTTGCAACCCCAAGAACCACAGCACGCCATGCCTCCCTGTCCATCCCCAATTCCTGAAATTCACCCAAATACATGTCCATTGAGTTGGTGATGCCATCCAACCATCTCATCCTCTGTCATCCCCTTCTCCTCCTGCCCTCAATCTTTCCCAGCATCAGGGTCTTTACAAATAAGTCAGCTCTTCACATCAGGTGGGCAAAGTATTGGAGTTTCAGCTTCAACATCAGTCCCTCCAATGAACACTCAAGACTAATCTTCTTTAGGATGGACTGGTTTGATCTCCTTGCAGTCCAAGAGACTCTCAAGAGTCTTTTCCAATAGCACAGTTCAAAAGCATCAATTCTTCATGGTTCAGCTTTCTTTATAGTTCAACTCTCTCATGCATACATGACTACTGGAAAAACCATGGCCTTGACTAGATGGACCTTTGTTGACAAAGTAATGTCTCTGCTTTTGAATATGCTATCTAGGTTGGTCGTAAGTTTTCTTCCATGGAGTAAGTATCTTTTAATTTCATGGCTGCAATCACCATTTGCAGTGATTTTAGAGACCCCCAAAATAAAATCAGCCATTGTTTCTATTGTTTCCCCAACTATTTGCCATGAAATGATGGGACTGGATGCCATGATCTTCGTTTTCTGAATGTTGAGCTTTAAGCCAACTTTTTCACTCTCCTCTTTTACTTTCATCAAGAGTTCTTCAGTTCCTCTTTAATTCTTTACTTCTGCCTTAAGGGTGGTATCTTCTGCATATCTAAGGTTATTGGTATTTCTCTCAGCAAACTTGATTCTTGCTTGTATTTTTGCAGCTCAGTGTTTCTCGTGATATACTCTGCATATAAATAAAATAAGCAGGGTGACAATATACAGCCTTGTTGTACTCCTTTTCCTATTTGGAACTAGTCTGTTGTTCCATGTCCATTCCTAACTGTTGCTTCCTGACCTGCATACAGATTTCTAAAGAGGCAGGTCAGGTGGTTTGGTATTCCCATCTCTTTCAGAATTTTCCGCAGTTTATTGTGATTCACATAGTCAAAGGCTTTGGCATAGTCAATAAAGAAGAAATAGATGTGTTTTTTTTTTGTTTGTTTGTTTGTTGTTATTGTTGTTGTTTTTCTGTAACTCTCTTGCCTTTTTGATGATCCAGCGGATGTTGGCAATTTGGTTGCCAGCATCTGGTTCTTTTGCCATTTCTAAAACCAGCTTGAACATCTGGAATTTCATGATTCACATATTGCTCAAGTCTGGCTCGGAGAATTTTGAGCATTACTTTACTAGCGTGTGAGATGAGTGCAGTTGTGGGGTAATTTGAGCACTTTTTGGCATTGCTTTTCTTTGGGATTATTGAGATTATTATGTGGTTTTTATTTCAACTTGTTAATATGGTATATCACATTGATCATCATATATTGAAGAATCCTTCCACTCCTAGAATAAACTCAACTTGATCATGTTGTATGAGCTTTTTGATGTATTGCTGAATTCTGTTTGCTAAAATTTTGCTGAGGAATTTTGAATTTATGTTCATCAGTGATATTGGCCTGTTCAGTTCAGTTCAGTTCAGTCACTCAGTCGTGTCCAACTCTTTGCAACCCCATGAATTGCAGCATATCACGCCTCCCTGTCCATCACCATCTCCCGGAGTTCACTCAGACTCACGTTCATCGAGTCAGTGATGCCATCCAGCCATCTCATCCTCTGTCGTCCCCTTCTCCTCCTGCCTCCAATCCCTCACAGCTTCAGAGTCTTTTCAATGAGTCAATTCTTTGCATGAGTTGGCCAAAGATTGGAGTTTCAGCTTCATCATCAGTCCTTCCAATGAACACCAAGGACTGGTCTCCTTTAGTATGGATTGGTTGTATCTCCTTGCAGTCCAAGGGACCCACAAGAGTCTTTTTCATCACCACAGTTCAAAAGCATCAGTTCTTTGGCACTCAGCTTTCTTCACTGTCCAACTCTCACATCCATACATGACCACTGGAGAAGGGAATGGAAAACCCCATGAACAATATTGGCCTGTAGTTTTCTGTTTTTGTGTGTTGTCTTTGTCTGGTTTTGATATCAGGGTGATGGTGGCCTCATAGAATGTATTTGGAAGTGTTCCTTCCTCTGTAATTTTGTGAAAGTGCTTTAGAAAGATATGCATTAGCTTTTCTCTAAATGTTTGATAGATTTATCCTTTGAAGCCATCTGGGGCTGGGTTTTTGTTTTGGGGAGGTTTTTTTTTTTT
>SJYF01001095.1:239260-257344 GCA_006410515.1 Procapra przewalskii | reverse complement strand
GTATCGTATGAAATACTTTCCTGTATGTCCTTGAATATTAGTGAACTATGCACCTTTTAGATAATTTTGTAGGATATTTTGATATTATCTTTAATAAAGTATCTCTTCCTATTTCTTGCTCAGTGCCAATTATATGTATTGAAAATATCTTCTCATATTTTGTTTTATACTGATCTATTAATAGAGATTAAGAATATTCTGAACGGATGTTCTTGATTTAATGTAGTCAAATTTATCATTCTTTGCCTTTATAATTAACACTCTTTAAAATATAATGGGGCTTCCCTGGTGGCTCAGAGGTTAAAGCGTCTGCCTACAATGCGGGAGACCTGGGTTCTGTCCCTGGGTAGGGAAGATGCCTTGGAGAAGGAAATGCAATCCACTCCAGTATTCTTGCCTGGAGAACCCCATGGACAGAGAAGCCTAGTAGGTTACAGTCCACGGGGTCGCAAAGAGTAGGACATGACTGAGTGACTTCACCTTCACCTTAAAATACAATATTTAATAGTTTTTTTTCTGTCTCAATACTGTGAAGATTTTTTACTTCATCATCTTCTGGCTATACTTATTATATGTCAGATTTTGATGTTAAAATCATTCTTGGATTGATTTTGGGGTAGGATGTGATACAGAGATCAATTTTCTTTCACTGTTTTAAAAGTTAAATTGATATTCAATAGAATTATCAGAAATATCTTTCTTTCACTACTCTTCAGTTACCTCATAAATCAAAGTGCCCATGAATACGTGGGCTCTGTATTTCATTGATTTATATCTAACTTTGCTTTAATACCACTGTTCTTTATTTATTGTAGCTTTGTAAAAAGACTTGCCAAAAGTCCTCCAACAGTGTTATTGTTCATTAAGAATGTCTTGCCTAATATTGGCCCATGATATCTCTCTATGCATTTTAGAATCAGCTTGTCAGTTTTCATAAGAATGCCCATTGGAGTTTTCACTCAGATTGTATTTGTCTATCCAAAAACTTGTGGGAAATTTGACACCTTTGCCATGGGCACTTTTTTAATCAATAAAAAGAGTATATTCATGATCTCAAGAAAACTATCGGATAGAGTTCTTACTGGCATATTAATATTAGTCAGGGTTCTCAGAATTAACCATCACATCTGATTTGACTAATTCAGTTCCCAAGTATTTGTTATATTTTAGGTATTGAATATGATGTCTTTTAAAAGATTTTACTTTGCCATTTATATTTGATATGTAGCTATACATTGTTTACCTTTATTCATCTTTTTATTTACCTACTTGCTTATTATTTATCTTTTTATTTATTCCTATTATTTTCTTATTTTCTTATATTTATTAATTGCTTTTCACTGAGGCTTATGATCTAAGAAAGGATTTCCAGTAATACCAAAATAGTCTGCATATTCTGTATTATTCAAGTGATAATTTGCACATTTCAATATTTTCTCTTTCTGATATACTTTTTCCTAGAAACCTACACTAGTAATTTTTAAATTTACTATTTTGAACTAAAATGCTAATTTGACACATTTTTAAACATTTATCGACTTGCATCTATAAAATTTTAGTTTTAAACAATAAGAAAATTTTCTATCATTATTGGAAAATTCCATAGAAGTTTTGTTATATTTAGAATGCATTCCAATTGCAAGGTTTTCAAGTTGTCCATAGTCTTATTAATTTTTGTTTGATTCTCTTTGACTTTACTATGTTAAAAATTTATCATTTCTAACATAGTAATAGTTAAGTTTTCGCTATGATTATGTCTTTGTCTATTCCTCCTTTCAATCTGTCAATTTTTGACTTTTATATTTTGAGATTATATTATTAAGTATATAAAAATTAAGAAATTTATATATTCTTATTGATTTATACCTTTCCTTATAATGAGATGTATCTGTTACAATGCATTCTGCCTTTTATTCTACTTTTTCAGATATAGCTAATGTAGTTTTCTTTGGGTTAATATTTCATATTATAAATGTTCTGTCCATTATTTCCAACCTTTCTGTGTCCTTTTGTTTAGTTTCTATTTCCTGTGCTTAGTCCATAAGTTGTATCTGACTCTGTGTGACCCCATGCCAGGTTCCTCTGTCCATAGGATTCTTTAGGTGAGAATACTGGAGTGGTTAGCCATTTCCTTCTCCAGGGGATCTTCCCAACCCAGGGATCAAAACCAGTCTCCTGCCTTGCTGGCAGATTCTTTACCATCTGAGTACATAGTATATTGGAAGTGATCAATGAATTTTATAAAATTGAATACATTTGATACAATTAAAAGAATTTTCATCAAATAACTTGGGCTACTTTAAAGTGGTTACTTTTACCCTAATTGGTTACAAAGATGCATATGAAAATACTAAACTAAATATCAGTGTAAAATGGTCATGTATGGATGTGAAAATTGGACTGTGAGGAAGGCTGAGAGCCGAAGAATTGATGTTTTTGAACTGTGGTGTTGGAGAAGACTCTTGAGAGTCCCTTGGACTGAAAGGAGATCCACCCAGTCCATTCTGAAGGAGATCAACCCTGGGATTTCTTTGGAAGGAATGATGCTAAAGCTGAAACTCCAGTACTTTGGCCATCTCATGCGAAAACCTGACTCATTGGAAAAGACTTTGATGCTGGCAGGGATAGAGGGCAGGAGAAGAAGGGGATGACAGAGGATGAGATGGCTGAATGGCATCACTGACTCAATGGACATGAGTTTGAGTGAACTTCGGGTGTTGTTGATGGACAGGGAGGCCTGGCGTGCTGCGATTCATGGTGTCGCAAAGAGTCAGACACGACTGAGTGACTGAACTGAACTGAACTGAAAGATTAAAATGTCAATATAACAGCACAATAAACTTATAGTGTAAATTATGTATGCTAAAATCATCATGTACATGTTTCAGTAAAAATATGAGTTCTTTTTAATAATCTACAAATAATACACACATTTAAAAATTACATAAAAATTGTTAATAAATTTCTAGTGTTTCTGTGATGATCTTGTCAGGTGAGTGGATTCTCAGTTCTCTCATCTCAACAAAAATTTGAAGTGACGGACGTTAGAGCCCTGAGCGTGTCATAGCTCTCAGACAGACTGTGTTGTAGATCTTGGTTGGGTCTTGGACAGACCATGTTATCGCTCTTAGATCAGTATTATAGCTCCATGTTGCGGCTCACTTTTACTTAGAAAATGACAGGAAAATACATCTTTGAGGTGTGAGGGCATGCCTACCCAAAGATGAGAAGAGAAGAGAGCCCCGTGCCTTTTGGCTCCTCTTTTTATATGTTTTTTTCCTCACCCTGGGCCTACGCTATGTAAATTGGGTTAGCCAGGAGTATTGTTTGTTCTACCTGAGGTACTCACTCTGGTCCTCAGACTTTCTTTTATTCTATTTTCTCAGGCTTTTCCCTTCTTTGCCTTTTACCCACTGCCATTCTGGACTCCTGTTTCCTTTGCTAACTACCTAACAATATGAAGGCTTAGTTCACTCAACTTTATGAAAGTTTAAGATTTTCATAACCAAATATGGGATTCACTTGAAGAAGTAGCCCCAGTCATTACCCTTTTGAAAATACATGCTCAGTCTGATTTCTTTTTGAGTCAACATCCAGACAGGGATTATCCTTGTCAGGGTGCATAGTCCTGCTATGACACATAGTGAAATCATCTCTGGTTGTGTTTCATTCCATCTCACTAACCAAAATATACAGTCTAACTCCTTTAACCTATGTTCAGGATATACTCAATGGTTTAGCACTATTGGACAAATTTTGTTTTTAGGTAATAGATTGGTGAAGACTTGGATAAATATCCTTGAAGAAATGTTGGTTCTGGCACAGTATTAAATAATCCACCTGCCAATGCAGTAGCTGCAAGAGACATGGGTTCAATCTATTAGTCAGAAGATCCCTTGAATTAGAAAATGGCAACCCACTTCAGTATTCTTGCCTGAGAAATGCTATGGACAGTGAAGCCTGGTGGGCTATAGTCCATGAAGTCACAAAGAGTCAGACATGACTGAGCATACACAGCAATAACTAGCCATTGAAGAAAGAGACTATTTATTTCTCTCTCCTCTCTCTCTCTCTCTCTCTTTTTTCTTTTAGTATTTAGTATCCTTTTTCTTATTGTTTTCAATCAAAGTTACCCCTCGCACCTCCACATACTCTTCTATATTCAGATCTACTCTTATGTGTTCTTTGGCTGCTCTGGAAGCATATGGCTGAATCTTTCTGTCACTTGCTTATTTGTGAGTCTGTTTCTGCCTATCCACAGACAAGTTGAGAGGGGATAAAATGCCTTAGTAGACAAAGTGAAGAGAGTGAGAAAAATGCACAGAAAACACATGGATTAATATTTAGAGATATAATCTTGATATGTATCTTATCCACTGTATGTATCAGAAAATCTGAAAAGATAGATAAATTAACTTTAAGCCTACTCGGTGCCAAACAGCATGGAAAAGATGTTTACATTTAGCAAGAACCACAATTCCATAAAGTGAAAGTGAAGTTGCTCAGTCGTGTTCCACTCTTTTCGACCCCTGAACTGTAGCCCACCAAGCTCCTCCATCCATGGGATTCTCCAGGCAAGAATACTGGAGTGGGTTCCCATTTCCTAATCCAGGGGATCTTCCTGACCCAGGGATTGAACCTAGGTCTCTCACACGGCAGGCAGACGCTTTAACCTCTGCACCACCAGAGAAGCCCATAAGGTGGATGTTTATAGATGAGACAACTAAACTTAAGAGAAGTTAACTGATTTGGCAAATGTCACATAGTGAGTGAGAAAAAATAGTCAAAATTTAAACCCAAGTTTTGCTGGCTTTTAAGTTAGGCCTCTATTTCTCTATGTCATAGACATATTTTGTAGCGGATAAAAAAATCCAGATGTCTCAATCTATGTCTTCTCTCATTTTAGACCTGTTATATTGCTTCTTTCTCACAAACAGAAGTACTTTTTTTTTTAATAGGCCTCAATATCTGGAGTTTAAGAATTTTCATAGGCAATGAATTAATCTAGACAAAAACTCAATAAATTCTAGACATTTTAATAAGGTTAAGGTACTTTTGTTTTTTCCTATTCCCTATGCTGTAGCCAAAAGATGGACAAAAAGGGGTTGATTCTACTCCTGATCCGTTGTTTGCCATTTCAAATGTTTAGTTGCACCAGAGTACCCAAGTTATTGATGTATGCTATTTAAATAAATATTTTTAGACAAGGGGAGAGAGGAGGATTGTGTAGAAAAATGGGCTAGTAAAGCAGCATTGTTGTTTAGTTGCTAAGTCATGTCTGACACTAATTTTGACCCCATGGACTGTAATCTGCCAGACTCCTCTGTCCATGGGATTCTCCAGGTAAGAATACCAAGAATATTGGTGTGTGTTGCCACACCCTCCTTCAAAGGATCGCCCAAAACCAGATATCAACCTCGTGTTTGCAGCATTGCAAGAAAGTCTTTTTTTTTTTTTTTTAAATATAGAGCCACCAGGAAAGCCCTAGTAAAGAAATATATTAGCATTACTTAACAATCTAGTTAATCAGGTTATGGGTCATTACATTATTACCATAACTCTATGAAATAGGTAGCATATTATCCTCACTTTATGTTAAACACAATAGAAAGGGCATAAGAATAGTCTCACTGTAAATAATATTCAGTTCAGTTCGTTTCCGTTCAGTCACTCAGTCGTGTCCAACTCTTTGAGACCCCATGAATTGCAGCACATTAGGCCTCACTGTCCATTACCAACTCCCGGAGTTCACTCAGACTCACATCCATCAAGTCAGTGATGTCATCCAGCCATCTCATCCTCTGTCATCCCCTTCTTCTCCTGCCCCCAAACCCTCCCAGCATCAGGGTCTTTTCCAATGAGTCAACTCTTCGCATGAGGTGGCCAAAGTACTGGAGTTTCAGCTTTACCATCATTCCTTACAAAGAAATCCCAGGGCTGATCTCCTTCAGAATGGACTGGTTGGACGTCCTTGCAGTCCAAGGGACTCTCAAGAGTCTTCTCCAACACCACAGTTCAAAAGCATCAATTATTCGGTGCTCAGCCTCTTCACAGTCCAACTCTCACATCCATACATGACCAGAGGGAAAACCATAGCCTTGACTAGATGGACCTTTGTTGGCAAAGTAATGTCTCTGCTTTTGAATATACTATCTAGGTTGGTCCATAATTTTCTTCCAAGGAGTAAGTGTCTTTTAATTTCATGGCTGCAATCACCACCTGCAGTGATTTTGGAGCCCAAAAAATAAAGTCTGACACTGTTTCCACTGTTTCCCCATCTATTTCCCATGAAGTGATGGGACCGGATGCCATGATCTTCTTTTTCTCAATGTTGAGCTTTAAGCGAACTTTTCACTCTATTCTTTCACTTTCATCAAGAGGCTTTTGAGTTCCGCTTCACTTTCTGCCATAAGGGTGGTGTCATCTGCATATCTGAGGTTGTTGATATTTTGCCTGGCAATATTGTTTCCAGCTTGTGTTTCTTCCAGTTCAGCCTTTCTCACGATGTACTCTGCATAGAAGTCAAATAAGCAGGGTGACAATAGACGGCCTTGACGTACTCCTTTTCCTATTTGAAACCAGTCTGTTGTTCCATGTCCAGTTTTAACTGTTGCTTCCTGACCTGCATACAGATTTCTCAAGAGGCAGGTCATGTGGTCTGGTATTCCCATCTCTTTCAGAATTTTCCACAGTTTATTGTGATACACACAGTCAAAGACTTTGGTATAGTTAATAAAGCAGAAATAGATGTTTTTTTGGAACTCTCTTGCTTTTTCCATGATTCAGCGGATGTTGGCAATTTGATCTCAGGTTCCTCTGCCCTTTCTAAAACCAGCTTGAACATCAGGGATTTCACAGTTCACTTATTGCTAGAGCCTGGCTTGGAGAATTTTGAGCATTACTTTACTAGCATGTGAGATGAGTGCAATTGTGCGGTAGTTTGAGCATTCTTTGACATTGCCTTTCTTTGGAATTGGAATGAAAACTGACCTTTTCCAGCCCTGTGGCCACTGCTGAGTCTTCCAAATTTTCTGGCATATTGAGTGCAGCACTTTCACAGCATCATCTTTCAGGATTTGAAACAGCTCAACTGGAATTCTGTCACCTCCACTAGCTTTGTTCGTAGTAATGCTTTCTAAGTTCCACTTGACTTCACATTCCAAGATGTCTGGCTCTAGATTAATGATCACATCATCATGATTATCTGGGTCTTGAAGATCTTTTTTGTACAGTTCTTTCATGTATTCTTTCCACCTATTCTTAATATCTTCTGCTTCTGTTAGGTCCAGACTATTTCTGTCCTTTATCGAGCCCATCTTTGCATGAAATGTTCCCTTGGTATCTCTAATTTTCTTAAAGAGATCTCTAGTCTTTCCCATTCTTTTCTTTTCCTCCATTTCTTTGCATTGATCACTGAAGAAGGCTTTCTTATCTCTTCTTGCTATTCTCTGGAACTCTGCATTCAAATGCTTATATCCTTCCTTTTCTCCTTTGCTTTTCGCTTCTTTTCTTTTCACAGCTATTTGTAAGGCCTCCTCAGACAGCCATTTTGCTTTTTTTTTGCATTTCTTTTCCATGCGGATGGTCTTGATCTCCATCTCCTGTACAATGTCATGAACCTCATTCCATAGTTCATCAGGCACTCAGATGTAGGCCCTTAAATCTATTTCTCACTTCCACTGTATAATCATAAGGGATTTGATTTAGGCCATACCTGAATGGTCTAGCGGTTTTCCCTACTTTCTTCAATTTAAGTCTGAATTTGGTAATAAGGATTTCATGATCTGAGCTACAGTCAGCTCCTGGTCTTGTTTTTGTTGATGGTATAGAGCTTCTCCATTTTTGGCTGCAAAGAATATAATCTGTCTATTTTTGGTGTTGACCATCTGGTGATGTCCATGTGTAGAGTCTTCTCTTGTGTTGTTGGAAGAGGGTGTTTGCTATGACCAGTGCATTTTCTTGGCAAAATTCTATTAGTCTTTGCCCTGCTTCTTTCCGCATTCCGAGGCCAAATTTGCCTGTTATTCCAGGTGTTTCTTGACTTCCTACTTTTGCATTCCAGTCCCCTATAATGAAAAATACAGATTTTTTGGATGTTAGTTCTAAAAGGTCCTGTACGTCTTCATAAAACCGTTCAACTTCAGCTTCTTCAGCATTACTGGTTGGGGCATAGACTTGGATAATTGTGATATTGAATGGTTTGGTTGGAACCATGTAGAACAGTTTAAAATTTTACTTGGTTATTTTCCCAGTATTTTGCTGTTTGTGCTTTAGATCAGTGCTTCCTAAATCTTGGGAAAAGGTCACATGAATTACCTGGTTTGTGTGTGTGTATTGTGTCTGACTCTTTAACTTGAATTACCTCGGTATCTTTTTAAAATGCATATTCTGACTAGGTAGGTCTCAGGAGAGGTTTGAAATTCTGCATTCAAACATGCTTCACAGATCATACTGTGAAAAACAGAAGTTTAAATCACTGATTTTTCCTTCAAGCTAAGTCTCCTCTCTAAAGAGCTTTCATACTGATTGGAGTATTAATTTTTAATTTATTAAATAAATGTTGATGATCAGATATATTTCAAAATAAAAAGATTTTCCACGAAGACAACAGTTCAGTTTAGACAGAAAAATTTAAGAAGGTACACCAAACTTTCCCTCTCCTTAAACTGTATATACAATGTATACTAGCATAAATACCTCATGCCAATAAAAATAGGTATATTTATAAAACAGTTACTATGTACCAGAGACTAAACTAAGAGCTTTAAGTTATTATTTTATTCAGTACTATTAGCAATGTATCAAGTGTTATTATAATTCAAATTTTACGTATACAGCTGTGGAAACATTGACAGTTTAACTGTCCATTATGACTCATATTGAGTAATTCCTTTATCTTATGGTTCAGTCCTTAGCTTGTGTTTCATGCTATCTCTCTCTTAATTTTACTTTATACCATTCTTTTTACAATATACTGCTTACTTCTGCTCTACACTTTGCCTCCTAATATAAGCATAAAGATCTTTCTGACTTAGAATCTCTACACAGAAGTCAGGTGAGAGCTGTATAAGACAGACTGGAGGAGAGAGTGGAACAAAGTAGCCTGTAAGAATAAAAATCATAGTCAAGCTGGGCTTGGTTTATGTCATAAACCAGGTGACAGCTAGGTGGCAAGGTTCAAGGCAGCAAACAAAAGAATGAGTGACAGAAGCAGAGTGTCACAGGATCCAGTGCAGAGAACAGTTAAATACAGGAGGCTGGTTACATTTAATGACAAGAACCAAGGCATAAATGATAAGAGTATCAGTGTCCCATGCGGAGTGGGTACTGGCTCTGTAATCCAATAGCACTTTTGATGATTGATAATTGGCTCAGATGGTCAAACGTCTGCCTGCAATACGGGAGACCCAGGTTCAATCCCTGGGTCAGGAAGATCCCCTAGAGAAGGAAATGGCAACCCTCTCCAGTACTCTTCCCTGGAAAATTCCATGGACAGAGGAGCCTAGGGGGGCTACAGTCCATGGGGTCACAAAGAGTTGGACACAACTGAGTGACTTCACTTTCAATTTAACTAACTATAAGATAATAGATAATTATAAACTTGATGTGTGTGCTGTGTGTGCTATGATGTTTCAGTCATGCCTGACTCTCTAACACACTATGGACTGGAGACTGCCAGGATCCTCTGTCCATGGGATTCTCCAGGCAAGAATACTGGAGTGGGTTGCCATGCCCTTCTCCAGGGAATGTTCCCCACCCAGGGATAAAATCCATGTTTCCTATGGCTCCTGCAATGCAGACAGATTATTTACCTCTGAGTCACCAGGGAAGCCTATAAACTTGATACTTTCATGGCCCCCTTTCTCCATCTTTAAAGTCAGCAACAGTGAATGGAATCATTCTCATGCTCAAAATTCCTCCTACAACATTTGGCATATCTCTGTCTCTCTGGAACTAGCCTGGAAAAGGTCTTTACTTTTAAAGACTTACATGATTAGATTGGACCCACATGGGTGATCCATGATAAGATCCTCATTCAAAGGTTTGCAATTTAATCACATCTGCAAAAAATCCCTTTTTATCATGGAATTTTGTATATTCACAGTTTCCAAGGATTAGGAAATGGACATCTTTCCGATCAGTTCAGTTCAGTTGCAGTCATGTCCAACTCTTTGAAACCGCATGGACTGCAGCAAGCCAAGCTTCCCTGTCCTTCACCAACTACTGGAACTTGCTCAAACTCATGTCCATCTAGTCTGTTATGCCTTCAGTCTGTCCCAGCATCAGGGTCTTTTCAAATGAGTCAGTTTTTTTGCACCTGGTAGCCAAAGTATTGGAGTTTCAGCTTCAGCATCAGTCCTTCCAATGAATAATCAGGACTGATTTCCTTTAGGATGGTCTTGATTTATCTCTTTGCAGTCCAAGGGACTCTCAAGAGTCTCTTCCAACACCACAGTTCAAAAGCACCAGGTAAAAAACATGAATTTTTGACATCTTTAGGGACAATTATTGGTATAACACCAATCTTCTATGTGGGATAAACTTATTTTAGTCAGGGTTATTGGTCATAAGAAGAGAACAAACTAGATAAATCAAAAGAGAAATGTCCTCAGAAGTTCAAAGAAGGGCTTCCTAGGTGGTGCAGTGGTAAAGAATCTGCCTGGCAATACAGGAGACACAAGAGACACGGGTTTAATCCTTGGCTCAAAAGACCCTATGGAGTAGGAAATGGCAACCTACTCCAGTATTCTTGCCTGGAAAATTTCATGGACGGAGGAGTTTGGTGAGCTACAACCCATGAGGTCACAAAGAGTTGGACATGACTGAGCACAGCACAGCAGCAAAAGTTCCTGGAGGATTAAATAACTGGTCTAGAAACTATGCACCAGAAATAATGCCCACACCAGACCACCAAACAATTCACAGGCTTGATTCCAGCACAGACGGACACAGGATCTTATTCTCAGCAATTCTGTCATAGCTGCTTCTCAAACTCAGTGTCTATGCCAAACCCTGCTGAATTCACCAGTATTCATCAAAAAAGTCTGCTCCTTTTGTTTTTCTCCCTGTCGAACTGAAGCATTTTGGAAGTACATTTTACTGGGGCATTCTTAGTCAAATGTCTTTATTTTAGCTGCCAAAAAGACAGGGAAGTTCGATTTTGGAATCTGCTTTGATATCAATTTTGCAAAATATATAAGGAAATATTTTTTTAAATGTTGCACTACAAGTATTTCATACTGTATAATCCTCTTTCTCAGATGAAGCTCAAAATACCACCTAGACAGTCTTCACCTCCAATACAATGAGAATGATTACTCAGGCCTAAAAATGTACAGAGGGTTCTATCTATATTGTGTTAATAATATTCATGGTTGCATTTTGAAATGATTACACAATTTAAAGAACCAAAAGACCATAGAATCATAAAAGTTATATCCCAAGCATTTAAGAGCACCTATAATTCTGCAGCAAGAGTAATTTTGATATTTCTGATATTTGTAGAATTTCATATCGACCCAGGATGTTTTCCTCCAGTTTGCAATACTCTGACACCTGGATTGAATGCTATTAATAATAGCCTGTGTTGCATCCATTACTTTTTATTTTACAAGTTATATTAACTGCAATAGTATTTTATATCATACTTGATACTCACAAAGTACTATGAGCAGAAGTACAATTTTTGTCATCTTTACTTTACTATAGAATGATCACCTAAGTTTAAGTGCTTAAGTTGGGATTTAGATTTGCATTCCTTCTCTGTCTCATTTTCTTCATCTTAAATTGGGATGTTAACATCTATTTCATGAAATTTTTTTTCAGGACAAAAATAAATAAATGTACAAACTTTAATATACATTCAGAACCAGAAAAGAGCTTAGAGAATGTTTAGGATAACTCAACAGTGGTCAATTGGTCAACATATGATTCAGGGTTTGGAGATGGGAAAGGGTTGATGTTTGCTCACATTTGGTCCACAAATTTTCCGTTAGAACCCAATAGGCATTTTCCACTAGTACAGGAGTACAAACTGTAGAAAAAGAAAGTTTGCCTGGAAAATCTAATTTTCCACTGAGAATTGAAACAGTGAACTCTCTAGAAGCATGATATGCAGTATAAACTGTAACTTAAAGGTATTTCCATAAATAGCAAACCATGGAATTATGTCACAAGAACAGAGCAACTTATTTGGTCAAGGTACTCACTATACACTTAGTTTATTCAATAGTAATATTTGAATTCACTGAGAAATATTTCATACTCTGTCACTAGCAAATTCAAAATCATCTCTAAAACACAGAGCTAGAGATAGCAACTTGGATTTGAATTTCCTTTTCTTCCAGTTCCTAGCTGTAGGCACATGCAGTCAATTCAAAATGAGCATTTCCTTAATGAGTGACTACCTATTGCATTAAGTCCCTGTGATAGGGGCTTTTAAGTCCTTATGCTAGGATTTCAGTCTTCATTGAGTTTATAATCTCAGGAATGTCGATTGCTGAAAGATAGTCATTCAAAAACTAATTATTCAATGACAGTTTGAATTAAAACTAGCAAAACTAAGTAATACGTTCTCTACAGCAAATATATTTCTCACTTCAAAACCTGATTTCTCCCAAAGAAAATTATGTCCTACATTACTCTTTAAAAAGTAAGGGTGAAATGACTATCTTAACAGCTAAGTAATAAATATTTTTCCAAAAGTAAATATGATTTTTTATACTCTGTTTAACTCAAAACTATTTGCTTATAAAATTAATCATCATATCTTAAAGTTCATTATTTTTACTAAAAAATAAATCAAATGAAAATTTTTTGACAAACTAATTCTTTATAGCTTTAAGAAATTTTAGCTAATCCCTAAGTAAGAATGTCTCCTTCCTTCAAATTAAGTTGCTATAGTAAAATCTAATCATTCATGTCATCACTTGTACTGCTTCTACACATTAAAACTACAGCTTTCTGACACTGACATCAAGAATCATATACCTTTCTTTAACACCAACTGTCTTTTTGAAGCTGTTACAACATTACTAGAAATGAGTTAGCTTGTCTATGCGACACATTTTCACTAAAAATATCACATCTAGAATAAATCGTGATGATTCAACTGAGGTCTACCAAAGAAAATAATACACACAGTCAATGTGTATTAATATTTTTAATACATGGTGTTTGACTTTGCAGATAAAATGATTCTGTATATATTAAAGAAAAGGTGCACTGTTGTTGGGTTGACCAAAAAGTTCATTCAGGTATTTTTGTAACCTCTTATGGAAAAACCCAAACAAACTTTTTGGCCAACCCAATATTATTTAGTGTCACAAATATTTTTCATACTTCAAGATGTTAAACATATTTTCATTTTAAAGGAACAAACAATTGGCTTCTGTGAGTTTCTTGAATGCTCAAAATAAAATTTTTCTGACTTCAGAAAGAAATGTTTCTACCATTTCTATTTGACAGCATAGCCATATTTGAAAATTAATTTGATTCAGCAAGTTACAAGAGAGCAGTTTGAGCTTTATAAGGGCATGTGAGGAAAGTATTTTTTCTGTTGCGATGTCACACAAAAATCATGCACACACTTATTTAATTTCTGCAACAGATACTGGAGATAAACATTTAAAAGAGCTTTCTGTTGTAGTGATCATTAATGATGAAATCTTTATCTGCTTAGCAATAGGAGTTTGTCCAATTAGTTTTTCAAATTCTCAAATTCTGCACAAATATGATAAAGTTTGCTTGTTTCCACCGTGATTTTTTCTGAGGCTCTCTTTCCTGGGCTAATCTCCAGATTGGCAAGCTCCAGCAGATTTTAAAATATCCTTTCCATATATCACCCACTCTTGTCCTGCTTCTGGATAGATTGACGTCTAAGCTCAGAGGGTTGTAACTAAGCTGCTTTTCTCGGCAGAAAAGTTAATTTTCTTTCAGCTGTTGCAGAAATCTCCCTTACCTCCCCCTAATTCAGTGTTTTTCAATTGTTCCAGCTTGCTTCCAGTTGCTCTGGCACACTGTTTGAGGATCACAGTGAAGAATGCCAAGTAAGGGCATCTTTTCCAGAGGGCAGTACCAAAGTTATTCTTCTCTCTTGACACATTACATAACTTGTCTACATGGATAAGGTGTGATAATGTATTTTATTTGTCATCCCAGTTCAGACAGGGAATAGTTGATAGACTGATTTAAGTTTTTTTTTTTTTAAATTCAGACACTTAACTTCTTATTAAATCCTTTTAATTTAGCTTGTTAAATAATTTAAAAATATTCAAAGAACTATCTCTTCACTGTGTATATATACATATATTTTTATTTTTTGCCTAACAGTATAGGTTTCTGAAACAGCATACAGCAAAAAGAAGAGGATGCCAAAATGGAAATTAAAAATGGGTATCTGCAATCCAACATTATTTGTTGCATACAATAAGCAACCTAAGGAAAGTGAAAGTGTTAGTTGCTTATTTGTGTCTAACTCTTTGTGAAACAATGGATTGTAGCCAACCAATCTCCTCTGTCCATGGAGTTCTCCAGGCAAGAATGCTGGAGTGGGTAGTCATTCCCTTCTCCAGAGGGTCTTCCCAATCCAGGGATCAAGTCTGGGCCTCCTGCATTACAATCAGATTCTTTACCATCTGAGTCACCAGGGAAGCCCTAAGATATTTCATTTGGGTCTAATTTGAATTATTAGCACAGCACTAATGAAGTCTAGGTCATAGAATGTTAGAATAAACCTAGAGGGAACCTTCAAGCTGATCTAGGTCAAAACTTGAACCTCCTTCCTTTAAAAGAGAGAAAAATGATTCACTACGAGGTAAGTGACTTGGCTAAAGCCAAACGGCAACTTACAAAGCAGAAGTTAAAATCTAGGCCCATTGACTTCTGTGCCATTGTTCTTTCTTCTAAGAATGATTATTACAGCTTACACAATCCCTCATTCATTGTAAAATCAGCCCCAGGAATATGCCCTTTGAGAGTGGATCAGGATCAGCCTCTTCATATTCAAATTGCAAACTGCATTAGTCAAAAACTGGTCAAGAGTTGTGCTAAAGCACATGATCTTCCATTTGATCACTAAATTACATCAAACAACTGTCCACTGTAATGTTCACAAACAAAACAAGAACAATGAAACAATATCCATAAGTTCAGGGACTTCCCTGGTGGTCCAGCGGCACTCCCAATGTAGGGGATCTGAGTTTGATGCCTAGTCAGGGGACTAGATCCCATGTGCCACAACTAAGATCGAGTGCAGCCAAATATGTGTGTGTGTGTATATATATATATTCATAAGTTTCAGGAAAATGTGTATGAAAATAGTTTAAATGTGTATTCAGCTGTTTTAAATAGTAGCTAGGTGTTCAGAGTATATTTGTTCTAAAGAAGATTAGGATGGTTGAGAAGACAATTTTGTAAACCAAAATAACTGTGATCAGATTCCACCATTTTCACATAATGAAGATAGAGGTAATAAAATTTCTGACCTCATGGGACTGTTTGGGGATTAAATATGTTAAGATGCTTGCTCTGTTGATATAGTTGTTGTCATTGCCATCATTATTACTATGTTCTTCAAAGACATGTAGCAATAACATTTTAAAATTCACATCTCTATCTCATTCATAATTATCTGTTCTTTGTAAAGGATACATTCTTTTTAATAAAACATTTACTGAAAATTGCATCTGAGGCATTTCTGAGTTGAATTTAGAGCCATGAGCAATAAGATTTCAACATTAAAATGAATTGTATATAAATGACTTTATACTGAGCTCCAGCTAAAAATGATTGCTGATCAAGGTGTTAAAAATGTAAAGTAAAAAGTTATATCCTACTCAACTGACTTTATATTTTCTTCCTCAGTTTACTTGTAAGAAGAGAAAGTATGTTGCACAAGAGGATCTCTATGAGATTTCCAGCCTAAAGCTTTATGATTGTAAACTTTGATTCTATCATTTCCAAAAAGGGAGCTGTTGCACTCTCACTACTAAGTAACAAAGTACCCCAATATTTGCTAAGAAGTACTTTTTTTAGCTTCAAATAATAGATTGATTAGCTTTTGGTCTGTGTATGGCATTTTTGTGTTTTTCAGAATTTGGGGGGAACCTAAGTATTTAAAAGGAATGTTAATTTTGCATTTGAATAGTTTTGTTGAGAGCAAAAGTTAGAGAACCTACATAAAACTTAAGTAAATTTAGAATCCTAAAATTTATCTTAGAATAGACTATGAGCTAAATATAAGAATAACCAAATAGAAAATAGTATTTACTATCATATAAGTTGAAAGAGTCAAGATTTTTGTTCAAGGGTGTACTCAGAACTTCACAAGGACCGGCTGGAGTATTGGTTAGGAGAGAAAGGCTGGATGGAGATGCTATTTGTATGCAGGTGGCTTCCTAGAAGGGCTTCCAAGGTGGCACTAGTGGTAAAGAATCCACCTACCAATGCAGGAGATTTGAGAGACACAGGTTCAATCCCTGGATCAGGAAGATCCTCTGGAGTAGGGCCTGGCAAGCCACTCCAGTATTCTTGCCTGGAGAATCCCATGGACAGAGGAGTCTGATGGGCCCATGGAGTCACAGGTTGAGAATGACTGAAGCAACTTAGCATGCATTCATGGTTTCCTAGAATATATAACAGAGAGCCTATTTTGACACAGACAGCTAATAAAAGCAGGATACCTACTTGTAGAAGATGCTGCTGGTGCCCTTTTAAAATCTCTTGGAGTTACTTTTACTACTTTCTTGGGTGCTTCCGTCAATGTCTCACATTGACTGATATTTTCTAGAGGATTTCACTTATCCTATGGAATTCATCTCTCACTGTATTATGGTTCTCCAGAGAAATGGAATCCCTAGTATCTATCTGTATAACTACATATATCTAGAGAAAATTTTGTAAAGAATTGGCTTGCCCAATTATGGAGACTAAAGTCCCAGGAGCTGCAGTTTGCAAGCTGGAGACCCAGATGTGCTGATGAAATAGTTCCAGTCTGAGTCTGAACAGCTGGGAACCAGGAAAGCTGAGTATAGTTCCAGGCCAAAGACTGGCAGGCTTGAGATCCAGGAAGAGTTTATATTTTATTTCAAGTCTAAAGGGAGGAAAAAACAATATACCTCTGCTGGAAGGCAGTCATATAAGAGAAAGCTCCTTCTTTCTCTTACTTTTGAGAGAGTGAGCCTTTTTGTTACTTTCAGGCCAACTGATTGGGTCAGGTCCACCCACATTGGTGAGAAAGATCTGCTTTACTCTACTGATTCAAATATTGATCTCATCCATAACCACCTTCACAGACATACCCTGAAGAATGTTTGACCAAATGGATACCCTGAGGCTCAGTCACAGTGACATTAAGTTAACTACCACACACATTTTCCTAAAAATAATTCAGAATTACTGGAGCACTCCCTGCCTCCAACCACCCTGAATAGTCAATGAAAAAGATTCTGCTTCCTGACCCCAAGCCCTAGCAAGCCATATTGCTATTTATTCTCCAGAGCTCCCAGACGATTAGAGAGAACATAGAGTTTATCTAAAACTAAATCTTGCACAGCTCCTTCTTCTTGCTTCCCTCAACCCCTTATTGATTTCTCTTAAGAACACCCCCTTAATCAATCATTAACATGAAATTTCTCATTGCAGCTCGGCTTCTAGAGAACTAGACACAAATGATAGCTTACAGCCTTAGGGAAACCTTGGGGAAAGCCTAGAAAATAGATAAAATGTTTATACTTTCCTCAACCTCTTCTCATCTAATCTTCACCTCCCAATTTTTATATTATAAACCTTAATTATATATAGGTATTATCTATAAACAAATTAATGTATATGTAAGCAAATAATGATTACTCATGTAACTTAATATCTAGTATTTATGTACTAATTTGCACTTACATTTCTCTTTCCTATGCTTTACTTATAGACTGACTAAAAAACACTAAATATCATTTAAAATTCAAAACCATGTGAACAATATTCAATGTAGAATTAAGTTATGGGATGGGATCTATAGGGAAAGAAATATAATCTGACATTCTTCAAACATTACCACTAAAAGAAGAATCACCTAAATCTAAAGTCAGT
>SJYF01001095.1:213639-225770 GCA_006410515.1 Procapra przewalskii | reverse complement strand
CTGCACTTACGAAACTTGAAACCAAGGGACCAGCAAGTATGTACAAAATTTCTAGCATAAGAGATTCCCACAAATACAGCTTACAGTGCAAGCTAAATGTTAAATAACACATGAGGAAACACCTCATGAGAGCAGACACAACAGACAATTTTAACTTTTATCTCAAGCTATCATTTAATATAAACATGAGATGTTACAAATATATTTTCATATTGTCACTAAGGTGCTTTGCAGAGATAAGTAATCAGGAGAGATGGTATTTTTTTCCAGCAACAAAGCATTCAAAAAGCTTCGCAAGAAACAGAGACATAGGTAAGTCAGAAGTGTCTGTGGCATGTTGTTGTTTAGTCATTAAGCCATGTCTGACTCTTTTGTGACCCCAGGGACTGAAACCCACCAGACTCCTCTGTACATGGGATTTTCCAAGCAAGAATAATGGAGTGGTAGCCATTTCCTTCTTCAAGGGATCTTACAACTCAGGGATCAAGCTTTTGACTCCTGCATTGGCAGGAAAGTTTTTTTTGTTTTGTTTTGTTTTGTTTTGTTTTGTTTTAACCATTGAGCCACCAGAGAAGCCCATCTATGATACAGAACTGCATAAAATGTCAGACAAAGTAGAGGTCAATGAAATGAGAAAGAAAACAAAGGGACAAAGGGAAGGAAAAAAGATGGTGTTCAGTTCCTTACTGAAGAGAGAAAACAAAAGAAAACTACAGATGTAGAGACTATGAATTCTGAAAAATACCAAAAGGATATGATATGGTTGTGTATTAAAATATAATCATACTATGTTTAAAAAAAAAAGGATATGATAAGAAAGACAATGGTATGTCTGTCAAAAACAACAAATGCTGCCTCTGAAAGTACTAACACAGATGCAGAGAAGAGTGAATGGGAGAGTGATAAAGACCAAATTCTCTTTAAAAATGCAAGACGAGGTAAGCCACAGAGAAAAAACCAGATGAAGATGAATAGAAACAGAAAAAGTCACATTTCTTTCATCATTAAAACTCAGATTGCATCAAACTATTAAATGTTTGCAATTCCTCTTCTTCTTTTATCCCACTTTCACTTTCACAAGCTCTTGAGTAAAATGAGCATTTTATTTTCCGTGGCATCATGTCATCTTCCTTATACACCTCACCTCCTTCTCCTTTTCTTACAACTGTTATTTCTTAAAGAGATTCAGGGCTAGTCAGCATTGCTTTAATGCAGTAAACCTTCAATTTTCTGAGTAAAAATCGAGAGATATTAAAATGAGAGTGTAAGTTGAAGTATAATATGCTAACAGGGAGGCTGTTTTCCATATTTTAACATTAAAGTGAAAGTTGCTCAGTCATATCTGACTCTTTGTGACCCCATGGACTGTAAAGTCCATGGAGTTTTCTAGGCCAGAATACTGGAGTGGGTAGCGTATCCTTTCTCCAGGGGATCTTCCCAACCCAGGGATTGAACCCAGATCTCCTGCATTGCAGGTGGATTCTTTACCAGCTGAGACAGAAGGGAAGCCCAAGAAGACTGGAGTGGGTAGCCTCTCTCTTCTCTGCAGATCTTCCTGATGCAGGAATTGAACCAGGGTCTCCTGCATTGCAGGTGGATTCTTCACCAATTGATATTAACACAATCACAAAACAAGCAGAGGTAGACCATTCCAGTAGTGTGGCTATTATGATAGATTATGACTGTTTTCTTAGTATTAGAAGCAAAATTCAGTTGGTACACATGGATTTGAGCATCATTACATTACATTTGGTGACCTGTCTTATGTAACACTCAAAAGGACATAGTTAATACTTTCTGTGCTCTTAGACTTTGATAAACTGAGAAAAGGAGTATTGGGGGAAATCTACCTAGAATACGTTTGTATATTTTTTATAATTTACTGAGCTTCCCTGGTGGCTCAGATGGTAACGAGTTATTATAATCATACATAATGGCCTGCCTCAGGGAGGCCTGCTTCTCTGCCTGAAGAGATTAACACATCCTTTCCCTGAGGTTGGCCATTCCAGAAGATATGGCCTTTACACACTCAACTTATTCCCCTCTCTGCTCTATATAACAATCTGGTATCCATCAGGCTTCCTTGGTGGCTCGGATGGTAAAGAATCTTCCTGCAATGCAGGAGACCTGGGTTTGATCCCTGGGTTGAGAAGATATTCTGGGCATGGAAATGGCAATCCACTCCAGTATTCTTGCCTGGAGAATTTCATGGACAGAGGAGCCTTGTAGGCTATAGTCCATGGGGTGACAGTTAGACATGGCTGAGAGTCTTTCACATCCAGACCCCAACAAATTGGTTATTTTAAATTATTAGTCTCCTATCTTCTTGCTCAGCTGGCTTCCCCAATAAAGTTCTATTCCTTGCCTCAACAAGTCGTCTCTTAATTAACTGGCCTGTTGTGCAGCAAGCTGACTGAGCTTGGACTCAACAACATTTTTTTTTCTTTTTTTGTAACAGATAAACATTTATATTTTGTTAATCCTCAGCAAGGATTGTGTTTAGCTCACAGGTGTCTCACTTCAGGGAGCTTAGCCTGTCACCTGGAGGCCTGGGGTCTTCTACTGTTGCCTAGAAATTGCTTCGTAAGAGTCGTTCCATATTTGATGCACTTTTGATGTATTTGTGGTGAGGCTAGTGATCTCCCTGTCTTATCTCTCTATGACTTTCTTTCCCCCTGGACTCAGTAACATTTTTAATAGATTCCTAGATCTCTGCTCAAGGTCTTATTATAAGGACAGTAAGAGCCTTTTTGTTTTCACTAAAAGTTATCTTCAAAATTTAGATTTACAGAAAACTAATTAGAAGTAGTTGTTGAATATTGTGGCTCTTAATATATATCACTATGTGTTCTGTTTCTCTCTGTCTTTTGTGTTGTGTTGTGCTATATCAAGGACAAAAATCCCAGGGTAGAACACAGGTTCTTATAAATCTGTGAAGGGGTTCAGAACAAGCTATCCCAAAATGTGACATGTTGGACTACAGGTGAAGATGCTGAAGGCCCAGAAGATACAGGAAGAGCTTTTTATCCCCCCTTCAACTGCCTGAAAGAATTTTGATAGGCAGTCTGGTTCATAAAAAGTTATTGCCAGAGGTAACTTTTATCTGAATGACCTATCTGTATGCCAGGGTTGACATCTAATTCCCAAACATGTGCTTATTTCACTGTCCTGTGAATTAGCCCTCCTCCCCTTTGTAGCCCCACAGCCTTATCCCACCTCTTAGCTAAAGAAAACACATAGGCTCTAACTGCCTGACTGCCATTGTATCTCATATTTTTATGGGGTCCTCATATGCAAGCATCTAATTATTGTTCTCCTGTTAATCTGTTTTATGATAAATTGACTATTAGACCACCCAAAAAACCATGAAGCGCAGAGGAAACATTTTCTTCCCTAACACCTATTTTTTGAACCTACTTCATAAGTTGGTGAGTTTGTTGGTCATCGATAATACTGGCAGAAAGTGAAGAAGAACTAAAAAGCCTCCTGATGAAAATGAAAGAGGAGAATGAAAAAGTTGGCTTAAAGCTCAACATTTAGAAAATGAAGATCATGGCATCTCGTCCCATCATTTCATGGGAAATAGATGGGGAAACAGTGGAAACAGTGCCAGACTTTATTTTGGGGGGCTCCAAAATCACTGCAGATGGTGATTGCAGCCCTGAAATCAAAAGTCATTTACTCCTTGGAAGGAAAGTTATGACCAACCTAGATAGCATATTGAAAAGCAGAGACATTACTTTGCCAACTAAGGTCCATCTAGTCAAGGCTGTGGTTTTTCCTGTGGTCATGTATGGATGTGAGAGTTAGACTGTGAAGAAGGCTGAGCACTGAAGAATTGGTGCTTTTGAACTGTGGTGTTGGAGAAGACTTTGAGAGTCCCTTGGACTGCAAGGAGATTCAACCAGCCCATTCTAAAGGAGATCAGTCCTGGGTGTTCATTGGAAGGAATGATGCTAAAGCTGAAACTCCAATACTTTGGCCACCTCATGCAAAGAGTTGACTCATTGGAAAAGACTCTGATGCTGGGAGGGATTGGTGGCAGGAGGAGAAGGGGACGACAGAGGATGAAATGGCTGGATGGTATCACCGACTCAATGGACGTGAGTCTGAGTGAACTCCGGGAGATGGTGATGGACAGGGAGGCCTGGCGTGCTGTGATTCATGGGGTCGCAAAGAGTCGGACACAACTGTGCAGCAGAACTGACTGACTGACTGATAATACTGGATAACAGCAACAAAGTTCTCCTTCTGACCCAATTTTGTATTCCAAAAGTTTGACTTGGATCCAGAAAGAGTGTTCTTTTCAGTTTTTTTATATGCCTGGAATGGGTTGGAGGGAGACTGTCAGATCTGTGATTGGAGGTTAGGTTGGGGCCAACAATTTGTAGGCAGCTGGACAGAAATGTGGGAAGCCTGGATACTCCATTTGTGGCTGTTATCTTAACTGATCCTTGTCAGCTCTCTGGGAGTTCTTTTGAGTAAAAATAACGGGTCTCAGCCTATAAAGACTCTTATTTCACTTCTGTTGCCTTTGCTTACTTCCTATAGCAGTGTTCTTTCTCTTTTTTTTCTCTTGGCTATTTTTGGGTACAGGGGCTGCATTTTTGGTGTGATTTTGGTAAAAAGTATTAAGTCCAAAAATAATTACTATGTTTTCCATGAACAACTATGAAACATTACCTGGTTCTTTAGTATTCTATCAGGTTTAAGAAACACTTTTGAGGGGAATTTCCTGGTTATCCAATGGGTGGGACTCCAAGCAGGTTCAGTCCTAGGTTGGAGAACTAAGATCACACAAGTCATGTGGTGCAAGAAAAATAGTTATTAAAAAAAAAAAAAGAAGCTCCTCTTTACTTTTTTTCATGTTATCTATAACTTACAAAAATTTAGTAGATTATAATTTTGTAAGCAGAAATGAAACATTTTCTTTCTGCCTGATCACTCTGGAATTCAGAAAGTCTGATTAAGTATTCTTACATGGCAATAGAGTTATTTGCATAAATTCAGTGAGAATCTGTTCTTGTAACAGAACATAATTGGGGAAATGGATCATATTATCAAGGCTTTAATGGCAATGCCATATTTGAGAATGATGTGCATAGAATCAGATGTGACTAGACAGTCTTAAGGAACTCAGATGGATTTTATGAGCCAATGTTTACAAAGACCTCTTGGGGAAAAACTCATCTGATACTTATCATGTAAGGATTCCAGACTTGCAAGTGACCATGGCAACTTCCTGACAGATTCAGGAACCTTAGGATATTTGGAAGTACATTGAGAAGAGAATAATTTATCCAAATTGCTAATTACTGCATGCAAAGTATGATGAGTTCTTGGCATGGCTTCTAGAAGTCCAATCTAAGGCTCTCTATAAAAAGTTGCAGTAAAGAAAACTTAAACAGAAGCCTGTTTTCAGTTACTATTCTTGCTCCTGATGATGATGTGCTCTTGGAGCCTGTGCTCAGTCATGTTCTACTCTTTCTGACCTGGTGAATCATAGGTGGCTGGTTTCTCTTTCCATAAGATTCTCCATGCAAAAATACTGGAGTGAGTTGCCATTTCCTTCTCCAGGGGATCCTTCTGACTCAGGAATCAAGCCATCTGTTGCATCTTCTGCATTGGCAAACAGAATCTTTACTGCTGAGCCATTGCACTTACTTAAATATTTAGGACAAATTTAATAAGACTAGACTTTGTAATAAAAACTTTGTAACAAAAATCATCTTACTTTATCTTTGAATAAATGAGAGTTATAGTAGAGAGAAATTTTGTTTCAATGAAACTATAATCCACCATATGGCTTATCAGATTTTAGTCCTATTCATTATCTTTGAGCTATTTTTCAACTCTTTGTAAATTGGAACCTGCTATTTTGAGTATTTTCCCCAATAACTTGCCAGTAACTCATGTTTTCAGTTTTTCTCCCACCCTTTGTCTTGGTGTCACTGAGAACTAAAAGCTGACTCTTCAGATCTTTATGGAGACTCTAGACTGCCCAGTCACTGTTCCTGTTCCAAAGCCCTGAAAGCTGGACAAGTTTACATAATTTCAAAGAACATACATCACAATAGTTTGGAATAGTTGGTAAGTTCACCAGAATCCCTGAAGTTTCCATTCTTTGCACCTGAAAATAACTATGAGGATGACACTGAGATCTATGCTGTCATGGAGAGCACTCAGACTACAAACGGGGGAATCCACCAGATTGCCATTGCTGTCCTCTCTCTACCATCTACAGATACATTGACCCTACTCTTTTCAACTCTACACTCTGGACTCAGAAACTAGCCTTTATCAACTGCTCCAACCACTATTCTTTCTTAAAAATCTTTTTGTTTCCGTATAAATTCCATTCGTTGGATGTTTGACTGTTTCCACCATTTAGAAGCATAATTTGATGTGTGCTGTGTCTCAACCTGCATCAATGCTTCCTTAAGTGAGACACAACCATTTAACGGGATTGATTTACCCATTTCCTGGACTGGTCTATTGGGATATGGAATAGTATCCTTCAGTTCAGTTCAGTCGCTCAGTTGTGTCCGACTCCTTGTGACCCCATGGACTGCAGCATGCCAGGCCTCCCTGTCCATCACCAATTCCTGGAGCTTACTCAAACTCATGTCCTTTCAGTTGGTGATACCATCCAACCATCTTATCTTCTGTCATCCCTTTCTCCTCCTGCCTTCAATATGTCCCAGCATCAGTCTTTTCAAATGAGTCTGTTCTTCACATCAGGTGGCCAAAGTATTGGTGCTTCAGCTTCAGCATCAGTCCTTCCAATGAATATTCAGGACTGATTTCCTTTAGGATGGACTGGTTGGATCTCCTTGCAGACCAAGAGACTCTCAAGAGTCTTCTCCAACACCGCAGTTCAAAAGCATCAATTCTTCAGCACTCAGCTTTCTTTATAGTCCAACTCTCACATCCATACGTGACTACTGAATAAACCAAAGCTGGGACTAGACAGACCTCTGTTGGCAAAGTAATGTCTCTGCTTTTTAATATGCTGTCTAGGTTGGTCATAAATTTTCTCCCGAGGAGCAAGTGTCTTTTAATTTCATGGCTGCAGTCACCATCTTCAGTGATTTTGAAGCTCAAGAAAATAAAGTCTGTCACTGCTTCCATTGTTTCCCCATCTATTTCCCATGAAATGATGGGACCAGATGCCATGATCTTCGTTTTCTGAATACTGAGTTTTAAGCCAACTTTTTCACTCTCCTCTTTCACTTTCATCAAGAGACTCTTTAGTTCTTCTTCACTCTCTGCCATAAGGGTGGTGTCATCTGCATATCTGAAGTTATTAATATTTCTCTGGCAATATTGATTCCAGCTTGTGCTTCATCCAGCCCAGTGATTCTCATGATGTACTCTGCCTATAAGTTAAATAAGCAGGGTGACAATATACAGCCTTAGCGAACTTCTTTCCCAATTTGGAACCAGTCTGTTCCTTGTCCAGTTCTAATTTCCTGACCTGCATACTGATTTGTAAAGTAGCATCCTTAGGTTTGTTCTTTCCTGCTTATTCATTCTTGTTTTAATCAATGCTCTTTCCCCTTTGGTACATTTCTTACCTCACAGTTTCTAATTGGAATCTCTCGTTACTCCATCCAATATAGATTTTTTTCAAAAAATAAAACATCTAGAGAAGTTTCAAGTGGGGGAAATGTCAGGACCCATTTGTATTCTAGGAGTTGGAAAGATGATTGTAAAGTGAAAACATCTGAGCTGCAGAAGAGGCAGAATAATCTTATATGAATTTTCTTTATCTGACTAAATCAGGGCCTTCTGAAAATGAAGCTGCCATGAACTTCCCTTAGATGAAATTTCCTGTGAATTTAGCTATCCAGGAAACACACTGTCCATTGCTATCAGCATTAAAAATAATAAAGTTTATGAGAATCTTCCATACTTTCCCATGGAAGTCCTAAGTTTCCCCTCTCCAGTTTTTTTTAATTCTGGATTACAAATCCTTATTTCTGGTTATTCAGTGAGTTGCTCATTAATGAGCAACTCCTGCATGTAAAATGTATAAACATAATTTTCACTTCTGTTAATCTGTTTATTGTCAATTAAGTTGCAAATTCCCAAACACTGGACCCAAGTGGGAATAGGTAAAATTTGTGCTCCCAACACATCTACATATATTTCAATGATCTCTCTTGCAGTGAAAATTATATATTATTACAACAAATGTGTTTGTTAATCAATTGTACGTTTAATAACTTCATTCCAATATAATTTATACAGTCTACAAGTAAAATAAGTGTTAGGTTATGACAGATTTAATTCAGTTTGAAATGGCAGACTAATCACAAATGTTTTCTTACCTATCATTCTAAGTTTTGAATTTAAATGGCAATGTTATTATAAAATTACATTAAATTAAAACATAATGAAACCAGATAGCAGTGGGGAGAGGAGAAATACCATTAGATACCTTGAAAGTTAAAAAGCATACATAATTGAATAGAGGAGAAATCATGACAGCAAAATCTAAGAAAACAAGCTATGTACTGTCCTTTTCAAGAGAACTTGGGGAAACTACCGCCTCAGAATCAGCAAATACACAGCAGAAAGCTGAGGAATAATAGCATTCAGAATAGCTGTTCATTGGGCCTTTCCCCCTTTTCCATTCTTAAACCAACCATCAGGAAGGAATGGACTTTTCCTTAAGGTCTAACACTTTGTAGAAGAAAAGACTCCTGATTAAAGCTCTGAGACTTCAGAGAAAAGCAAAGCAGAACTAAGCTACTTCATCAACTTGCAGTAAATCCTAAAATAAAGGGAAAGCAAAAGGGTCCAGAGAAGAATGACATCAAAGGATACCATCTCACAAATTCATTTTAATTTGGAAATGATGGATGTCACTGATTTAATTGCCCCTTATTGTCCATGCACTCTGCAGCAAGCCCTGAACTTCAAAATGCACAATCCACTACACAAAATATACAGTCACCACCTGATGCAAAAGTGAAAGTGAAGTCGCTCAGTCATGTCCGACTCTTTGCGAACCCCTTCGACTGTAGCCTACCAGGCTCTGCCATCCGTGGGATTTTCCAGGCAAGAATACTGGAGTAATTCAGTAATACTGAATGAATACCCATTTCCTTCTCCAGGGGATCTTCCCAACCCAGGGATCGAACCCAGGTCTCCTGCATTGCAGACAGACGCTTTACCATCTGAGCCACCAGTGAAGCCTATAACAGAGATAACCTGTAATGACACATTAGAGAAACATTGCTAGTTCCTTGTACAAATCAACATATTATGTCCATTGAATGAAGGATTAAGGATCATAGGACCCTGAAGATTAAAAACCAATATAATGACTGTGAAGGACAAAAATGAAAAATGGAATAAGTGATACTAAGAGACAGAGAAGCACTTCTGGATACAAAGGTAAAATGAAAGTGCTAGTTGCTCAGTCATGTCTGACTTTTTGTGACCCTATGTCACCCCTTGTGATCCTACTGTAGCCCACCAGGTTTTTCTGTCCACGGAATTCTCCAGGCAATAATAGTGGAGTGGCTAGCCATTCCCTTCTCCAGGGGATCTTCTTGACCCAGGGATTGAACCTGGGTGTCCTTCATTATAGACAGATTCTGTATCATCTGAGCCACCAGGGAAGCCCCAAAGGAAACATAAAGAATTCTAATTATTACCACTCAATAAGATTGAAGATAAATTCATAAAACAAGAAAATGAATAATGGGAAAGGAAAATAAGAAAGATCCTGGTGAAGAAAATCATATAAAACGTAGAAATAGACAAGCCAGGTAAAACATGGAGAAAGCAATGTGTTCTTCAGTACAGAGAAGAAGCTGTACTGGGCTGGATTTTCTAAACCTTCTATACACTAGTCTCTTATGACACTTAAGGAGTCTGAGATTAATGTGTGGATTTTTGACTAGAAGAAATTCAAGTGATTTTTTTTTTCCTGTTAAAAAGTCTCCCTCAGACTTACAAGTTATGGACAATTGGATCAAACTCAGCAATCTAATGCTATCATTGCCCTAAATCTAAACTTTTTAAATGTTCCTTGATATGGTTGTATTATGGTACTGCTTCCATCATTAACTACTGGGTGAATAAAATCTTCAACACATGTTTACTTTTATTTGCATAAGAATCATGTTTCTTAAACATTTAACTGTTGTGGAGGTCATTTACTCTGATGCCCAAGTGGACTTAACCAATGACGTAAAACAAAACAAAAAAAATGCATTTCTAGAAAAGTGTACCTCATGGGCTGCCTGAATACATGGCCAAGTCTTTTTTGACTCAGGGTAAAACGCAGAACTTTACATTTCCTGACTCTCCAGTTGTGCTTTTACTTTTTTTTTCCTAGTGATTTTGTGTTTTGCGTTTGTGTCTAATTTGTGAGCTGATAAGTTTTTTCCATTGAGACCTGCGGTAATTGAGAATGTGGGTTTATGATTTGCTCATTTCAAACACTCTGTCAGATGTCTGATGGTGATCTATTATCTTCAGTGATAAATCCAAACATGTTTTGAGAGTTTCCTTATTTGTTTGTTATCTACTTATGAACCCAATCTCTTAAGAATGTTGTGCCCCACTGGGAAAGGAAATGGCTTTTCGATAGCTACCTGGTGGGTTTTGTGTTTATGATTAACTTCTGACCTGTGACTGATGTTACAGAACTAAAACTGTAAGTTCTTTAGTTCAGTTTAGTTACTTTAGTCGCTCAGCCGTGTCCGACTCTTTGCGACCCCATGAATCGCAGCACGCCAGGCCTCCCTGTCCATCACCATCTCCTGGAATTCACTCAGACTCACGTTTATTGAGTCTGTGATGCCATCCAGAGATCTCATCCTCTGTCGTTCCCTTCTCCTCCTGCCCCCAATCCCTCCCAGCATCAGTCTTTTCCAGTGAGTCAACTCTTCACATGAGGTGGCCAAAGTATTGGAGTTTCAGCTTTAGCATCATTCCTTCCAAAGAAATCTCAGGGTTGATCTCCTTCAGAGTGGATTGGTTGGATCTCCTTGCAGTCCAAGGGACTCTCAAGAGTCTTCTCCAACATCATAGTTCAAAAGCATAAATTCTTCAGTGCTCAGCCTTCTTCACAGTCCAACTATCACATCCATACATGACCACTGGTAAAACCATAGCCTTGACTGGACGGACCTTAGTCAGTAAAGTAATGTCTCTGCTTTTGAATATACTATCTAGGTTGGGCATAATATTTCTTCCAATGAGTAAGCATCTTTTAATTTCATGGCTGCAGTCACCATCTGCAGTGATTTTGGAGCCCCAAAAACATAAAGTCTGATACTATTTCCACTATTTCCCCATCTATTTCTCATGAAGTGATGGGACCGGATGCCATGATTTTCGTTTTCTGAATGTTGAGTTTTAAGCCAACTTTTTCACTCTCTTCTTTCACTTTCATCAAGAGGATTTGTAGTTCTTCTTCACTTTCTGCCATAAGGTGGTGTCATCTGCATATCTGAGGTAACTGATATTTCTCCTGGCAATCTTGATTTCAGCTTGTGTTTCTTCCAGTCCAGCATTTCTCATGATGTGTTCTGCATAGAAGTTAAATAAGCAGAGTGACAATATACAGCCTTGACATACTCCTTTTCCTATTTGGAACCAGTCTGTTGTTCCATGTCCAGTTCTAACTATTGCTTCCTGACCTGCATATAGGTTTCTCAAGAGGCAGGTCATGTGGTCTGGTATTCCTATCTCTTGAAGAATTTTCCACAGTTTATTGTGATCCACACAGACAAAGGCTTTGGCATAGTCATTAAAGCAGAAATAGATCTTTTTCTAGAACTCTCTTGCTTTTTCCATGATCCAGTGGATGTTGGCAATTTGATCTCTGGTTCCTCTGCCTTTTGTAAAACCAGCTTGAATATCAGGGAGTTCATGGTTCACATATTGCTGAAGCCTGGCCTGGAGAATTTTAAGCATTACTTTACCAGCATGTGAGAGGAGTATAATTGTGTGGTAGTTTGAGCATTCTTTGGCATTGCCTTTCTTTGGAACTAGAATGAAACTGACCTTTTCCAGTCCTGTGGCCACTGCTGAGTTTTCCAAATTTGCTGGCATATTGAGTGCAGCACTTTCACAGCATCATCTTTCAGGATTTGAAACAGCTCAAC
>SJYF01001095.1:43527-54527 GCA_006410515.1 Procapra przewalskii | reverse complement strand
CTTACTCCTTGGAAGAAAAGTTATGACCAACCTAGATAGTATATTCAAAAGCAGAGACATCACTTTGCCAACTAAAGTCCGTCTAGTCAAGGCTATGGTTTTTCCAGTGGTCATGTATGGATGTTAAGAGTTGGACTGTGAAGAAGGCTGAGCGCCGAAGAACTGATGCTTTTGAACTGTGGTGTTGGAGAAGACTCTTGAGAGTCTCTTGGTCTGCAAGGACATCCAACCCGTCCATTCTGAAGGAGATCAACCCTGGGATTTCTTTGGAAGAAATGATGCTAAAGCTGAAACTCCAGTACTTTGACCACCTCATGTGAAGAGTTGACTCATTGGAAAAGACTCTGATGCTGGGAGGGACTGGGGGCAGGAGGAGAAGGGGACAACCAAGGATGAGATGGCTGGATGGCTGGATGGCTTGATGGATGTGAGTCTGAGTGAACTCCAAGAGATGGTAATGAACAGGGAGGCCTGGGGTGCTGCGGTTCATGGGGTCGCAAAGAGTCGGACATGACTGAGTGACTGAACTGAACTGAAAAGTTTATCCCCAAATAAACAGTAAATGACATTTCAAATAATTGGACTGTTCTTGACAGTCACATTGGTAGTCACGCCCCTTCCCCTCTGCCAGATACATTTTGCTCAAAGTTTGGGATTCAGGAGAAATATTCACAACTTATTAATGAATATAGCAAAAACAAAGCACCTACTTTTTCTTTGTGTAAGTACATTATAGAATGAATTAAAATTCAGATTTCCCATTTGTACATGTTTCTATGGATAATATGTATTTTAGGCTGCCACATCTTAAATTTGTTACAGTATTGCACTATTAGTGATCAGTTTAGTTCTGTCGCTCAGTAGTATCTGATTCTGCGACCCCAAAGACTGCAGCATGCTAGGCTTTCATGTCCATCACCAATTCTCAGAGCTTACTCAAACTCATATTCATTGAGTCAGTGATGACATCCAGCCATCTCATCCTCTGTCATCCCCTTGTCCTCCTCCCCTCAATCTTCCCCAGCATCAGGGTCTTTTCCAATGAGGCTGTTTTTCGCATCAGGTGACCAAAGTGTTGGAGCTTCATGTTCATCATCAGTTTTTCCAATTAATATTCAGGACTAACTTCCTATTGGATGGACTGGTTGTATATCCTTGCTGTCCAAGTGACTCTCAAGAGTCTTCTCCAGCAGCACAGGTCAAAAGCATCAATTCTTCAGTGCTCAGCTCTCTTTATAGGCCAACTCTCACATCCATACATGACTACTGAAAAGAACATAACATTGACTAGACAGACTTTGTTGGCAAAATAATGTCTCTGCTTTTCAATATTCTGTCTAGGTTGGTCAAAGCTTTTCTTCCAAGGAGGAGCATCTTTAATTTCATGACTGCAGTTACCATCTTCAGTAATTTTGGTGTCCCCCAAAATAAAGTCTGTCACTTTTTCCACTGTTTTCCCATCTATTTTCCATGAAGTGATGGGATCAGATGCCATGATCTGAGTTTTCTGAACATTGAGTTTTAAGTCAAAATTTTCACTCTCCTCTTTAGTGACAGTATCAGAGATTTAATCCTAATGTCAACCAGTTTAACACTTGGCTATCTAGATTTGAACAGTTCCTAAAAGCCATCAGGAAAAAGCATCCCATTGTACAAAACATAATAGAAAAACAGTGTGATGATAGCAAATAGGGTTTTTATATGAACCTTTTACATGAAAGGTAGTGAAGCCACAAATCATTATCATGGCTTATATTTCATTTATTTATTTCTAGTTAAAATATAAATCCTTATGTACAGAATAGCTATAAAACAGAAGACTAAAGAAAAGAAATTGCATCAGTGAAAATGTGCTATATTTTTCTATAGCATTTTGTTTTTGTTAAAAGAATTATGCATTGAAGATTCCTGATTTTGAATTCAGCCCATCTACTAATCACTTTGTTAACTATAATTAGTTGCTGCAGGTTGATGCCCCAGGATACACTTTTCTCTTTAAAAAGAAATTCATAGATGTTACAGTCATTAAAACAAATTTAGTTGAGAATTTATAATTAGAAGCCTTAAAAAATTTTTAAAAGGAAATTTAAAAGAACATATGGAGAATTATCTTAAATATTTAAATTAAAAGAACAATTATTTCATTACTTTACTTATCTGAGCTGTTCTGCAAGTAAGCAGATCTATTTTTAGAAATATATATTTTTTAGAATTTCTGTAGATATAAATTTTCTATAATTTTAGATCCAAATTTAGAAAATGGAAAGCCAATGGAATAAAGTAGCAATATGCCCGGCATGGAAAGAGTAGACAATTTAACATGACACCTGGAATTCTGATTTAAGAAATTATGACATTAAATTTAGTTCAAGGCATTTAAAAACTTCAATACTAATGACACTAACTAAAAATATTCTTATAAAATTTCCAGTTCAGTTCAGTCAGTCAGTCGTGTCTGACTATTTGCAACCCCACGGACTGCAGCAATCCAGGCTTCCCTGTCCATCACCAACTCCTGAAGTTTCAACTCATGTCCATTGAGTCGGTGATGCAATCCAACCATATCATTCTCTATCATCCCCTTCTCCTCCTGCTCTCAATCTTTCCAAGCATCAGGGTATTTTAAAATGAGGCAGTTTTTCGCATCAGGTGGCTGAAATATTGGAGTTTCAGCTTCAACATCAGTCCTTCCAATGAATATTCAGGATTGATTTTTTTTAGGATAGACTGGTTGAATTTCCTCACAGCCCAAGGGACTCTCAAGAGGCTTTTCCAACACCACAGTTCAAAAGCAACAGTTCTTAAGCATTCAGCATTCTTTATAGTCCAACTCTCACATCCATACATGACTACTGGAGAAACTATAGCCTTGACTAGACCAACCTTTGTTGGCAAAATAATGTCTCTGCTTTTGAATATACTATCTAGGTTGTTCACAGCTTTTCTTCCAAGAAGTGTGTTTTAACTTCATGGCTGCAATCACCATCTGCAGTGATTTTGGAGCCCAAAAAAATAAAGTCTGTCACTGTTTCTACTGTTTTCCCATCTATTTTCCATGAAGTGATGGGACCAGATGCCATGATCTTCGTTTTCTGAATGTTGAGCTTTAAGCCAACTTTTTCACTTTCCTCTTTCACTTTCATCAAGAGGTCTTTAGTTCTTCTTCACTTTCTTCCAAAAGGGTTGTGTCATCTGCATATCAGAGGTTATAGGCATTTCTCCTGGCAATCTTGACTCCAGCTTGTGTTTCATCCAGCCCAGCATTTCTCATGAAGTACTCTGCATGGATTGGAATGGAATGGAAAGTCAGTCGTGTCCGACTCTTTGCGACCCCATAGACTGTAGTCTACCAGGCTCCTCTGTTCATGGGATTTTCCAGGCAATAGTACTGGAGGGGATTGCCATTTCCTTCTCCAGGGATCTTCCCAACCCAGGGCTCAAACCCGGGTATCCCATATTGTAGACAGATGATTTACCATCTGAGCCACCAGGGAAGTTCTCATGAAGTATTCTGCATAGATGAATAAGCAGGGTGACAATAAATGGCTTGATGTTCTCCTTTCTCTATTTGGAACCAGTCTGTTGTTCCGTGTCCAGTTCTGTTTCTTCCTGACCTGCATACATATTTCTCAAGAGGCAGATCAGGTGGTCTGGTATTCCCATCTTTTCAGAATTTTCCACAGTTTATTGTGATCCACACAGTCAGAGATTTTGGCATAGTCAATAAAGCAGAAATAGATGCCTTTCTGGAACTCTTTTGTTTTTCAATAATCCAATGGATGTTGGCAATTTGATCTCTGGTTCCTCTGCCTTTTCTAAAACCAGCATGAACATCTGGAAGTTCACAGTTCACCTATTGTTGAAGCCTGGCTTGGAGAATTTTGAGCATTACTTTACTACCATATGAAATGAGTGCAATTGTGCAGTAGCTTGACCATTCTTTGGCAATGCCTTTCTTTGGGATTGGAATGAAAATGGATATTTTTCCAGTCCTGTAGCCACTGCTGGCATGTTGAATGCAGCACTTTCACAACATCATCTTTTAGGATTTGAAATAGCTGAACTGGATTCCATCACCTCCACTAACTTTGTTTGTAGTGATGTTTCCTAAGACCCACTTGATTTCACATTCTAGGATGCCTGGTTCTAAATGTGTAATCATACCGTCATGATTATCTGGGTCATGAAGATCTTTTTAGTTGAGTTCTTCTGTGTATTTTTGCCACCTCTTCTTAATATCTTCTGTTTCTGTTAGGTCCATACAATTTCTGTGCTTTATCGAGCCCATCTTTGCATGAAATGTTCCCTTGGTATCTCTAATTTTCTTGAAGAGATCTCTAGTCTTTCCCATTCTCTTGTTTTCCTCTATTTCTTTACATTGATCACTGAGGAAGGCTTTCTTATCTCTCCTTGCTATTCTTTGGAACTCTGCATTCGAATGGGTCTATCTTTCCTTTTTTCTTTTTCTTTTGAGTTCTCTTCTTTTCACAGCTATTTGTAAGGCTGCCTCAGACAGCCATTTTGCTTTTTTTCATTTCTTTTTCTTGTAGATGTTCTTGATCCTTACCTCCTGTACAATGTCATGAACCTCCATTCATAGTTCATCAGGCACTCTATCAGATTCAATCCTTTGAATTCATTTCTCACTACTATATAATCATAAGGGATTTGTTTTAGGTCATACCTGAATGGCCTGGTGCTTTCCCTGCTTTCTCCAATTTGAGTCTGAATTTGGTAATAAGGAGTTCACGGTCAGAGCCACAGTCAGCTCCTGTTCTTGTTTTTGTTGACTGTATAGAGCTTCTCCATCTTTGGCTGCAAAGAATATAATCAGTTTAATATCAGTATTGACCATCTGGTGATGTCCATGTGTAGAGTCTTCTCTTGTGTTCTTGGAAGAAGGTGTTTGCTATGACTAGATATAAAATTTTGCTATCTACAAAATATTTTCACAATTTCTAAAAGAAAAAGCAACATAAATATCCTGAATCTTACTTCTTTAAAATAAATAGTAATTATTGCATATTTAGTTGATCTTATTTTAGTCTCCTATGTTGAAACAAAGGCTTAGCATTATTAATTAACTTGCTCTAAGTCAGTTTTGGGCTTCCCTGTTACTCAGCAGCTGGTAAAGAATCTGCCTGCAATTCAGGGGACACCAGTTTGATTGCCGGGAGTCAGGAATGATCCTCTGGAGAAGGGCATGTCAACTCACTCCAATATTCTTGCCTGAAGAATTCCCTTGGACAGAGGAGCCTGGTGGGCCCCAGTCCATGGTGTCACCAAGAGTTGGAAACAACTGAGTGACTAAGCGCACAGCAACTCTAGCTGTGCTTTGCATATCTCTTGGGAGGAATATCAATAACCTCAGATATGTAGTTGAGAAGGCAATGGCACGCCACTCCGGTACTCTTGCCTGGAAAATCCCATGTATGGAAGAGCCTGGTAGGCTGCAGTCCATGAGGTAGCTAAGAGTCAGCATGACTGAGCAGCTTCACTTTCACTTTTCCCTTTCATGCATTGGAGAAGGAAATGGTAACCCACTCCAATGTTCTTGCTTGGAGAATCCCAGGGATTGGGGAGCCTGGTGGGCTGCCGTCTATGGGGTCGCACAGAGTCGGACACGACTGAAGCAGCTTAGTAGCTGCTGCAGCAGCAGCAGATATGCAGATGACACAACCCTTATGGCAGAAAGTGAAGAGGAACTAAAAAGCCTCTTGATGAAAGTGAAAGAGGAGAGTGAATAAGCTGACTTAAAGCTCAACATTCAGAAAATGAAGATCGTGGCATCTGGTCCCATCACTTCATTGCAAATAGATGGGAAAACAGTGTCAGACTTTATTTTTCTGGGCTCCAAAATCACTGCAGATGGTGACTGCAGCCATGAAATTAAAAGATGCTTACTCCTTGGGAGGAAAGTTGTGACTAACCTAGATAGCATATTCAAAAGCAGAGACTTTGCTAACAAAGGTCCATCTAATCAAGACTATGATTTTTCAAGTGGTCATGTATGGATGTGAGAGTTGGACTATGAATAAGGCTGAGCACCGAAGAATTGATGTTTTTGAACTGTGGTTCTGGAGAATACTCTTGAGAGTCCCTTGAGAGTCCTCTTGAGAGTCCCAGCCAGTCCATTCTAAAGGAAATCAGTCCTTGGTGTTCTTTGGAAGGAATGATGCTAAAGCTGAAACTCTAGCACTTTGGCCACCTGATGCGAAGAGTTGACTCATTGGAAAAGACTCTGATGCTGGGAGGGATTGGGGGCAGGAGGAGAAGGGGACGGCAGAGGATGAGATGGCTGGATGGCATCACCAACTAGATGGACATAAGTTTGAGTGAACTCTGGGAGTTGGTGTTGGACAGGGAGGCCTGGAGTGCTGCAGTTAATGGGATCACAAAGAGTCAGACATGACTGAGCAACTGAACTGAGCTGAACTAGCACGTAATGTAAATAGTGTAAGCTAGTTGTAGCTTACAAATCTTAATGTCAAGAATCAAACTAAAGGCTTAAAGTGGGTGATAACTGAATTTAAACCTGAGAAGAATTTCAAATATATTTATTAACTCATTAAAAATAACAAAAGTAAACTCCTTACATGTTAACTTGAAAACATTTATAAGAACAAAATTGTGCTTTCCATAACAAAAACATTGAGAAACATGATAATATTTTACATTTTTCAAATCTCCTTATTGGCTTCATAGAAAGCAGCTGAGCATATCTGTGGTATTCAGTCAGATAGCCTCTGGTAAATTTCACTGTGTATTCAAGTGAGAATGAAAGTAAAAAGGAAATAAAACCTTGAATTATTAAACAAAATTGATTTTGATCTTGCAGCATCCCTAAAAGAACCTCAGTTCTGTCTAGATTGTAGATTGTGGCCTACCAGGCTCCTCTGCTCACAGGAGTTCCCAGGCAAGAATACTGGAGTGAGTTGCTACACCCTCCTCAAGGGGATCTTCCAGATCCAGGGATGGAACCCACATATCCTATATTGGCAAGCAGACTCTTTACTGTTAAGCCATCAGGGAGGCCCCCTGGCAAAGCAGCAAAGAATCCACCTGTAATACAGAAGATGCAGGAGACATGGGTTTGACCCTTGGGTCAAGAAGATCCCTTGGAGAAGGAAATGACAACCCACTCCAGTGTTCTTGCCTGGGAAATCTCATCGACAGAGAGACCAGGCAGGCTACAGTCCATGAGGTTGCAAAAAGTCAGAAAGGACTGAGCAAGCATGCAGTGTGATTCTGAGTAGATCTCCATAGTTATTTTAAATTACACTTGTGGCTGATTCATGTCAATGCATGGCAAAACCAACACAGTATTGTAAAGTAGAATAAAGTATTAAAATAAATAAATAAATAAATTCTATAATCCTAAATCTTAATTGGTGAGTTACATCTTTGAAACTGGGCTTTTGCTGTTTTGTAGGTATGGCCAGATTTTTATTTATTTATTTATTTTTAGGTATTTTGACTCAGCATTGAATAAGAGAGCCTAAGAAGGGGACAAAGAAAATTCAGAAAACTACAGTAATAAACAATACTCAATAGTGATAATAAGTGGGCAGAGTAGAACAGACTCAAAGCCAATCTAAATAGAATCAGGCCCATGGTTGAAACTGACTGAATATAGCTGACATAAATACATGACTGGATATTGATTAGCTCAAAGTCACCAACAAGAAGCTGACAGATGATTAAATATTTGCCAATGTAAGTCCAGTTCTGTGACATCTGACTAAATGTGGACCCCAATTGGCACTTTTGCTATAACAGTCTGCCCAGTTTTCTCAGAAGATATGCTAAAATAATTGAAAATGAAGGGAAAGTAATGATTCTAAAAATGATATTTGCCAAACATCTTTCATCCAGAATGCGATAATAAGTTTTAGTACAAAAGTCCTTGAAGAGGGGACCAAAGTTCCATTTCCTTTAATAACTACCCCAGAGATAGAGGTAAGTAGCTTAATCTCTCTGTCCCTCAGTAATGCTAAATGAAAGAGATAAACAAAATGGTATCTAACACTTTCTAAAGTCCAGTACATAATGTAACAAACAGTAGAGAGAGCAAAGGATATTATGAAACCTCTGATTAGCATTACTAAAGTTAAGGAACAAAATATATTTGATATCCTCAATTTTTGGGGAAAAGCTTTGGTTATTTTATCATTATTATTGGCGTAGCTTCAAAATCTTTTCAAAATACATATTGAAGAATGTCTTTAAAACTGTTTGGTTTCCTTTTAGGAATGGAGAATGAGAGGGAAATAACAAGTTTAGAAATAACACCAGTGAGAATTAGAAGACTATAAAATAAGACATATGTTCCAGGTAACAGAAAGAATGTAAAAATATCTCAAGAGGTCTAAATCAATCCCTGTAGCTGGAAAGCAAGTCTAAGCAGCCAGAGAAAGAGAAAGTAGATTCTACGTGTGCTAAGTCACTTCAGTCATGTTCGACTCTTTGCAACGCTGTGGACTGTAGCCCACCAGGCTCCTCTGTCCATGGGATTTTCCAGGCAAGAATACTGAAGTGAGTTGCCATGCTTTCCTCTAGGGGAACTTCTCCACCCAGCGATTGAACCTGTGTTTCTGTGACTCCTGCAATTGCAGGCAGATTCTTTACCCCTGAGCCATCGGAGAAGCCCGATTCTATGAGGACCTGAGAAATTAAGTAGAAAGGAGATCACACAAGAACTTGCATCTCCCATGCCCTAGAGCAAGGAAAAGCAAGAGAGGACATGGAAGATGTTTCCAAGAAGGAAATGAAATAAACTAAGGCAGAAACAATAAACTATATCATAAACTAACCATAAAAATACTTGAAAGAAAACTGAGAGCGCAGATCCAAACCATTACTACTTCTAAAGAAAAATAAAGAATAGAAGACTTTAACTAATATAGCTTGTGCTGTGCTCAATCACTTCAGTTGTGTCCAACTCTTGGTGACCCCATAGACCCTACAAAGCCCACCAGGCTCCTTTGTCCATGGGATTCCCCAGGCAAGTATACTGGAGTGGATTGCTATTTCCACCTCCATGGGATCTTCCTGACCCAGACCCCAAACCCATGTCTATTAGGCATTCTGCATTTAAATGAAGGTTCTTTACCACTAGTGCCACCTGGAAAAGCCCTAGCAAATTTTTAACTTATAAAGAAATAAATCTGAGAGACATTGATAAAGAAAAAGAAGTAAATAATGTATTTCAGAACACTCCTCGGCAGAAAATATGGAGTAATGTGATAGGATTTTAAAAGAAAATGTTAAGAATAGAAATATTATGTTCTTTCAAGATATTTCCCATTTGTGCAGAAAAATAAAAGACTTCCCCAGATATGTATGGGTTCAGAAATAATGGCACTAATTGTTGTTCAGCCACTAAGTCATTTCTGACTCTTTGGGATGCCATGGACTGGAGCACACCAGGGTTCTCTTTCTTTCACTCTCTCTCAGAGTTTGTTCAAACTCAAGTCCATTGAGTCAATGATGTTATCTAACCATCTCATCATCTGTCACCCCCTTCACCTCTTGCCCTCAATCTTTCCCAAGATGAGGGTCTTTTCCAGTGAGTCGGCTCTTTGCATCAGGTGGCCAAGGTATTGTAGCTTCAGTTTCAGCATCAGTCCTTCCAATGAATATTCAAGGTTGATTTTCTTTAGGACTGAACAATTTGATCTCCTTGCTGTATAAGGAACTCTCAAGAGTCTGCTCCAGTACCACAGTTCAAAAGCATCAATTCTTTGGCCTTCAGCCTTCTTTATGGTCCAACTCTCACATGCATATATGACTACTGGAAAAACTATAGCTTTGACTATATTGACCTTTGTCAGCAAAGCAATAGCTCTGCTTTTTAATATCTAGCTTTGTAGTAGCCTAATGTCTAGCTTCCCTGGTTGCTCAGACAGTAAAGTGTCTGTCTACAATGTGGGAGACCCGGGTTCAATCCCTGGGTTGGGAAGATCCCCTGGAGAAGGAAATGGCAATCCACTCCAGTACTATTGCCTGAAAAATCCCATGGACAGAGGAGCCTGGTAGGCTACAGTCCATGGGGTCGCAAAGAGTGGGACATGACGGATTGACTTCACTTATCACTTATAACGTCTAGCTTTGTAGTAGCTTTTCTTCCAAGGAGAAAGCGTCATTTTATTTTCTGGCTGTAGTCACCATCCACAGTGATTTTGGAGCCCAATGGAATTAATTAATCTTAAACATAAAAATATATTGAGTGTAACTCTAACAAAAAATCAGGAAGTAGAGAACAATTTACAATTTAAAATGAAAAAACATGATATTGATAGATTAACAGAACTAACTGCTTATTCTGTTTAGAGTCTAAAGACAAAAATAAATCCTACAGCTTAAAATGTAAAGCTTAATGCTACGGTACTACCTTTATCTGTTTCTTTGTTTCTCCTTCCCCTACATCAGCAAATATCTCTTAAGCTTACTCCTTTTGTCAAGAGTACAGATGAAATGTTTTTCCCTGAATTGACAGAAACTTAAAAATGAAACAGTGCTTTATTCTTTAGGCACTTGCTAATAATATTGAAACTGCACAGTTGAGCTACTAGGCTCAGTGCATTATTAAACCAAAAGTTTTTTGTTTTGTCTCTCTCACTTATTGGTTTCCTTAGGAAAATAAATAAAAGCCATTTAATAGACAATAAACNNNNTAAACTTAACTAATTATTTTCTTGATAATTAAAACTCATATTGAATTACATGATCAACTGTGTTGCTTCTATTTTAATTGAGAAATAATAGTAAATCATTTAAGATGTGATATTATCTGATATATAGTCCCATTTTCATATTCTTTTGAATCTTGGACCAATGATGTTCTTTCAGTAACTAATATTCAGTATACAAATACATATGCTCATATAATAGTATAAAATAAATATACCAAAAATATTGAGTTGTTATTTATGACTTGTAGAATTCTAGACAATTGTAGTATGTTAATGTATACATTTTTCAAAGTACTTTTTTTTTAA
>SJYF01001094.1:422388-432476 GCA_006410515.1 Procapra przewalskii | reverse complement strand
CATTATCTATCTCCTTCATCTCCTAAATTACAAAGAAAATGTCTTTGGTAATTTTCCATTTACTTTTTTTAATAAGAAAGTGTGCTTTTACATTTAATATGTGATTCAGCCTACTTAAAATATAATTAGAAATACATAGATGATTTAATAGCATTAGCTCTTTGGGCATTTAAAGACAGTAATTTGACTTCAAATATTAATCCCTGAATTATATTTGAAGGTCTGCAGGCTTCATTACAAAAGTAAAAAGACATCTTTTTTTCTTTTATCAACCTTTTATTTGGGCATACTTAATAGTGGAAAAACTGTTTAAACATCCATAGACTGCTTTTTTCTCCTTTAAATGTGACGTGTGTCATGAAATTAATGTCTTTGGATGAATTAAAAACTTAGTTTTCTGATAATTTACTGCTTCAAAACCTTCTGTATCACTAAGTGCTTGGTCTTCATCCCATTTAGACCAGTATAATTGCTACTCAACCTGTCTCTGACTCACCATTTCTTGCTATAGAGCCATCCAACATACTTCTCTGTTTTTAATTTTGTGATTCAAAGTCATATAAAGTAGAAACATATTTTAATATTTATGCTCTGTGTATAAAGGTGATATATTCATTACATAGCATTTGAGACTATAAATATTAATAAGACAAAACATCAACCATAATTGTCACATTAGAGGGAATTCTTTAGGTTCCAGTGTGCTCTATATCTAGCACCAGATCTATATTTGTATGTATCTACCTCTGTCTATAAATGATGATGACATATTTTGTATTCAAATTTGTATCCTGCTTTTATCACTTAACACCACCTTATCACTTAATAAAAATCATTTTCCCCATGATGATATTTCATCCCATTTTATAAATGGAACATAATATATCTTACCATTTTGTATAGGAGGATTAAATTTGGAAGTTTTGTCTGGGGGAAAAAAAAAGCTGACCATAATGTCTATCCATATGAGTCTTATTTCTATAGTACTCCATAAAAATAAAAAGACCTTTAAGTAAAAAAAGTAGCTGGAAAATCACTGAAGAGAAAATCCATAGCACTATGTAATCACATTAACTCTGGACTAAACTTACTCACATTTTTATTAATATCTTGAGTGAATATGTCTGTGGGATAGGCAGGTCAGCTGTGCAGATGGCATGAAACTGAGAGAAATTAAAAACACGCTGGATGATGAAACCATAATCCAAAATGATCAGGCAGGTGGAAATGGTAAAAAGGAGAGTGTAGTTTTAAAAGGATGAATATAAAGTTCCATGTCTGAGTTAGAAACAAACAAAAAAATTAGCGATATATGATATGGAATGTGACTTAATAGGAAGTGCATGCAAAACAAAAGAGACAGTGTTATAATGCTGCTGACAAAAAAGCTAATGCACTTTTGAGATATTTGAATAAAAATACTATCACTAAACCCAGGAAACTGAAGGTTTCTTTTTCTCTAAATTGGAAGGAAAGTTATCACCAACCTAGATAGCATATTCAAAAGCACAGACATTACTTTGCCAACAAAGGTCTGTCTAGTCAAGGCAATGGTTTTTCCAGTGGTCATGTATGGATGTGGGAGTTGGACTGTGAAGAAAGCTGAGCACCAAAGAACTGATGTTTTTGAATTGCGGTGTCGGAGAAGACTCTTGGGAGTCCCTTGGACTGCAAGGAGATCCAACCAGTCCATCCTAAAGGAGATCAGTCCTGGGTGTTCATTGGAAGGACAGATGCTAAAGCTGAAACTCCAATACTTTGGCCACCTGATGTGAAGAGCTGACTCATTGGAAAAGACCCTGATGCTGGGAAAGACTGAGGGCAGGAGGAGAAAGGGACGACAGAGGATGAGATGGTTGGCATCACCGACTCAATGGACATGGGTTTGGATGGACTCCAGGAGTTGATGATGGACAGGGAGGCCTGGCGTGCTGTGGTTCATTGGTTTGCAAAGACACGACTGAGCGACTGAACTGAACTGAATTGAAACTGGACAGGACAACATGGAGTTCTCTGATTTATACCTTTTGAAGGAGATTTCAAATGGTCACCATCATGATCATGTTGTAAAAGTCTCACAATATAACATATAAAGATAAATTGAAAATATTAAATATATTTAGCAGGACAAAATAATAGTGATTTCTACTATAAATCAATTCAATAGCAATATTAAAATAAGTGAAGAATTTAGGGACAGTAATTTGACTTACACTAGTAGATTTATTTTGTGTCCCATGGAAAAAAAAATTAAGATCTAAACAGTTTCTGATACCATTTCCAATGCAAGTGGGAACAGGGAGATTCTTTACACCAACAAACGATTCTCAGGATACCAACTAGAATGTGGCTGAGTTACAGTTCAACTCAATTTGACATTATCTCCCTGGAGATCATATTCTATAGGTTAAGGGCTCAGTCCCACTAGGCCACCCTCCACTTCAGATACCAACTGCAAGTATAGGTTGTCTGTATATATATATATAGGTTGTCTGTATATATATCAGATATATTATATCTGATCCTGCCAGATATAAACTGTAGGTTCCAATGACCACTCCAAATCAGGATACCAACTGCAAGTCCAGGCTCTTATCTGTACTTCTGACAGACTGGTTATAAATCAGAGGTTCTCAGGACTCTCACCCTGGATTTGATTAATTTGCTAGAATGACTCAAAGAACTTAGGAAACCTATTTACTGACTAAGAAAGTGAAAGTAAAAGTGTTAGTCACTCAGTCATGTCTGACTCTTTGTGACCCCATGGACTGTAGAATGCCAGGCTCCTCCGTGCAAGGGATTCCCCAGGCAAGCATACTGGAGTGGGTTGCTGTGCCCTCCTCCAGTGGATCTTCCCAACCCAGGAATCGAACCCACAGCTCTTATGTCCCCTGCATTGGGAGGTGGGTTCTTTACCACTAATGTCACCTGGGAAGCTCCTTAAATTACCAGTTAATCACCAAAGATATTAAAGAATAGAAATCAACAATCAGATGAAGAGGTGCATAGGATCTTGTGTCCTTGCGGAGCTTGGGGCCTGGCACTGTGGCATGTCAAAGTGTTCTGGTTCCCCAACCTGGAAGCTCTCACAAACACCTTCCCTTTTGGGTTTTTATGGTAGGTTATTGATTAACTCACTGGCCACTGATGATTTATTCCACCTTTACCCCTCACCCTTGCTAGAAATCAAGAAGGGACAATGAAAGTTCCAGCCCTTTACTCCATGGCTGGTTCCCCTGGTAACCAGCCCTTATCTCTAAGTGCCCTCCAAAAGCTCCTTTCATTAACATAAACCCAGTGTTGGTGAAAGGGCTTGTTACATATAACAAGACACTCATCTCACTCTTATGATTCTGAAGTCTTTTTAGGAACTGAGGACTAAAAACCAAATATAATAAAAAATGTTCCTATGCAGATGACACCACCCTTATGGCAGAAAGTGAAGAGAAACTAAAAAGCCTCTTGATGAAAGTGAAAGAGGAAAGCGAAAAAGTTGGCTTAAAGCTCAACATTCAGAAAATGAGGATCATGCCCTCCGGTCCCATCATATGGGAAATAGATGGGGAAACAGTGGAAACAGTGTCAGACTTTATTTTGGGGGGCTCCAAAATCACTGCAGATAGTGAAATTAAAAGACACTTACTCCTTGGAAGAAAAGTTATGACCAACCTAGATAGTATGTTCAAAAGCAGAGACATTACTTTGCCAACTAAGGTCCGTCTAGTCAAGGCTATGGTTTTTCCTGTGGTCAAGTATGGATGTGAGAGTTGGACTGTGAAGAAGGCTGAGCGCCAAAGCATTGATGGTTTTGAACTGTGGTGTTGGAGAAGACTCTTGAGAGTCCCTTGGACTGCAAGGAGATCCAACCAGTCCATTCTGAAGGAGATCAACCCTGGGATTTCTTTGGAAGAAATGATGCTAAAGCTGAACGTCCAGTACTTTGGCCACCTCATGCAAAGAGTTGACTCATTGGAAAAGACTCTGATGCTGGGAGGGATTAGGGGCAGGAGGAGAAGGGGACGACAGAGTATGAGACATCTGGATGGCATCATGGACTCGATGGACGTGAGTCTGAGTGAACTCCGAGAGAGGGTAATGAACAGGGAGGCCTGGCGTGCTGCAATTTATGGGGTCACAAAGAGTTGGACACGATTGAGCGACTGAACTGAACTGAACTGAGAGCTCTACTGCTCAGGAAATTCCAAGGATTTGGGGACTTGTAAGCCAGGAACTCTGGACAAAGACCAAATATGCATGAGAAATATATTTTCATAATCTGAATGACCATATATATGTAAATCACAGTATCACAGGACCAAAGAATGAAAGGTATAAAAAGAATAGTTTTGGCTCAACATGGTTCAATATGTAAAAATACATAACAGTAATAATAGAAAGCATTTGAAGTATCTAGAGATAGAATGGGCTGCCTCAGTCTATCTCATGAATTTAGGAATTTTCAGTCTCTGTAGTTGTTTAAGCAAAAAGCAAATAACCATATAGTCATCTATATTCTTCCCCTGCACAGTCTCATCTCACATTGCTTATATTGCTATTATTGATGATTCTCAATATTGATTTCAAGTTTCAACTGTATCCTAAATCCCAGGCACAGGCCAACCTCCTGTTGTCTCTATTTCAGTGGCTCTCAACTGAGGACAGTTTTGTCCGTGCCTCACAGAATTCTCTGAAAAGTCTAGAGCCATTTTAGGTTGGCACTAGTGAGAGGAGTGTCGCTTGCAATTATTTAGTAGAGGCCGGGGATTTTGCTAAACATTCTACAATGCANATGCACGAGGCAGCTCCCCACAATAAAGAATTATCCTGCCCAAAATGTTAACAGTACCCATGGCTAAGAAACACTGCTTTACATGTATTTCCACAGGTAACAAACTCAGAATGACCAATTCAAAACTCATTATCTCCATCCTATTATCCCATCTTCACCTTAAAATTTCAAAGTGTTAGTCGCTCAGTTGTGTCTGATTCTTTGCAGCCCCACAGACTGTAGCCTGCCAGGCCTCTCTGTCCATAGAATTCTTCAGGCAAGAATACTGGAGTTGGTTGCCATTTCCTTCTCTAGGGGATTTTCCTAACCCAGAGACTGAACCAGGTGTCTCGCATTGCAGGCACATTCTTTACCATCTGAACTACAGGGAAGCCTGAGGAAAATCTGAAGTGTCCTCTGAAACAATCTTAGTTGCCATTCCCTATTATGATTAACAGCATCATTAGCTATCCAGTCACATGAGCTAGAAATCTTAGAGTCATCCTTAACTCCTTATTTTCCCTTATCTGTTAATCTGCTTCTCAAATGTATTTCTAAACATTTTCCCTTCTTTCCATCATTACTGCCACTGACTTAGCTGGGTTTCTCATTTTCTCCCATTAAGATATTTCTTTTCCAATTCATCCTTCACATTGTTTCCAGGATTATCTTTCTGAAACACAAAAGCAGTAACGCTATTAAATCATGCAGAAACCACAGGTAAGCCTTCAGTGTCCAGTGAATAAAAGCTCAAACTTTGAATCAACATGAGAGGTGATAAATAATCTGGTCCCAAGTTCTCTTTTCATCCCATAATACTACCTCCTTCCCTAGATGCTAGACTGTAATATTTTTAATGTCCTTTTAAATACAAAGGTTCCATAGCTCTAATATTTTTCACTTATGGATGAGAAAGACAGCAGAATTCACATTAAATATGCCCAACTACACTATCTTTATATGAGAATCCTTTATCTTGTTTCTGGTGAGGTTTCAATTTTGAGTAGATATTCCCAGAAAGAAAGACATCAAGAACAGGAAGTGTACAATGGTCTGTTCCCTAGTATAATGATTATAACTGTTTTATATGTTTGGTAGTCAAAAGAGGATGAAATGGTTGGAAGGCATCACTGACTCAATAGACATGAGTTTAAGCAAACTCTGGGAAATGAAGGACAGGGAAGCCTGGCATGCTGCAGTCTACAGGGTTGCAAAGAGTTGGACAAAACTGAACAACTGAACAATAACAGTCAAACATAAGATGCTAGCAGATATTTATGTTTTGCTTTGTCATATTATTAAATATTTAGATTTTACAAATACATACTTCCAAAGATCAGGGATCCATAATGCCAGCACATATTATCTTCTCCCACTGGAAGACTGAGAGGATCACTAGGTATGGTACATTTTCTTTTTATGAAGTGCTAAAATTTCTTCAGGGAAGGTTAAAAATGTAACAGTCCTTTGAGGGTAGCCCTGAAAGGAAAACAAATATTTGATTATCTAATGTGTGTAACCAGGGTGAAGTGACTGAACACACAGATGGATAAATGTTTTGCATGAAGCCAAGAAAGACCTTGTGAAATACATTTGAGTATGTACTGCACTGAAATACCTTAAAGGTACACCCATCTCAAAATGTCTTTTTAAAGGGTTAAAAAAAAAAAAAAAAGAGGCATGTTTGGGGAAGCACAAATCAGTGCACCCAAACCCTCTATATTTGCCTTTGGAATCTGGATTCATTTACACTTTTACACACATGTACTCAAATAGCCTCTTCCTCTGTGTTGAAGCTGAATCCTTCCTAAGGAGACCCTATACGACTAGCAGCCAAGAACAGTTAGGTGTTCCAGAGAAGCAAGTCTGGGGTTACAGCCAAACCTCTGCAAAGCAGAGAGTTATCTAAATAATAGAGTTGACTCTGATGGCAAAAGGCTTCTTGCAGGTGCAGATGTATGTATTTTGAAATGTAGGTTAACTCTTTCAGTTGGTTCTCCTATCCCACCTGTGCAAGCATGCTTAGGAGCTCAGTTGCGTCTGACTCTTTTGAGACCTCAAAGACTATAATCTGCCAGGCTCCTTTATCCATGGGATTCTCCAGGGTAGAATACTGGAGTGGGTTGCCAATTCCTCCTCCAGGGGATCTTTTGGACCCAGGGATCAAACTCAGGTGTCCTATATCTCCTGCATTGCAAGTGGATTGTTTATCTGCTGAGCCATGGGGGAAGCCCTATTCCACCACCACTACCTTATTTTCACAGTGTTCTAAAATTACTGGTGTTCTTCACACAAGGGTTTCTTTACTCAAAACTGTTCAAGGTGTGGGATGGAGAAGGAAAGCAGTGAAGACAAAGAAGGGTGGTGTACAGAAAGAAAAGCAAAATAAAGTAAGAATGGGGTGGGGTAAAGACCTTTCTGCTATTTCCCAGGCCTTATCCTAAAGTTTGTGCAATATAATTTGAAGTAGTCTATTCAGTTTTAATACATAAAAACAGGCCTTCATGCATACTTTGCTGGCATTTGAATGTAGTAAATCAATGGACTACCTTATCAAAATGAACCCCCAGATGTAAGATACCTGCATCATCACTGCCATTTTTTAAAGAAAGCATATTTCCTGATGTTTTATTAGATAAAATTATTTTATTCATATTAATTTCGACTTCACATTCATCTTTATAATAAATTAGTTTTGATATTTAATTTTTTAATCAGATCCTAGGAAACTACCGAAAATAACAAATTTGGAACACCTGATTCCCTACCTGGCATACAAAAAACTTCCTCCTCAACAATGCTTCTTAATAAAAAAACACAAACAGCAATTTAATCCGGTTAAGTAGAATTTTAGGCAAAATTAAACAGAGCAATTTCTCAGGCTCTACAGTTTGTTTATATTAGAGGTAAATAAAAGTTTAAAATAAAGAAAGCAATCCACAAAGCATCATTTTCTGATATTTAGCCTAACAGTTATAGAAACCTAGTTTTTCTTGTTTTCCTCAATGTGATGAAGTGACGTGAAATGCAAGTCACTCATTCGTGTCTGACTCTTTGCAACTTCATGGACTATACAGTCCATGGATTTCTCCAGGCCAGAATATTGGATTGGGTAGCCTTTTCCTTCTCAAGGAGATCTTTCCTAACCAGGGATTGAGCCCAGGTTTCCCTCATTGCAGGTGGATTCTTTAGCATATGAGCCACCAGGGAAGCCCAAGAATACTGGATTGGGCAGCCTATCCCTTCTCCAGAGGATTTTCCTGACCCAGGAATTGAACTGGAGTCTCCTGCATTGCAGGTGGATTCTTTACCAGCTGAACTACCAGTGAAGCCCCTCTCAATGTGATATGTATCATCAAATCAGACAGAAAAATATCCTTACCTTACTGATGAGGATTTTCTTGCTCACAGACTCAGTACTGCATCATTTTGGCCATTTGTAATTTGCCCATTTTCATAGTAATGGCTGAGGCTAGGGTGACTACTTTTATTTTCCAGGAATATTCCAACATAGAACAGTGAAAAAAATATATGTGCAAAGCTGACAAATATTTATTCCCCAAAATGGAATAATACATATGTAAAGTGCCTCTGAAATTGACTTATGAAATCATGCAGATAGTTCAGAATAACTGATTGCAGTGAACTAGACCCAATTTTAATAAACAGGCATAAATTTGACAAAGCTAATCTATAATGAATCTAATTTCCCATATGTGACATATCTACATAATAAGCTCCATTTGAAATTGACTAGAAGATTCAGCATAGAAAGTGTCAGTGAAACCTTAGCAACTTTACCAAACTGAAAAGTCTGTGCACATGTCAGAATAAGAAGGTAGCTTACAAAATGAGAAGAATGAGAAAAATCATGGACATTTTGGTAACTAGAACTGGGTAGGACAAAACTATGGTGTAACAACTGATGAGTATACTCTAAAGGAACAGAAACATCAGGTCAAATTTCTAAGCTGAAAGATAGGTCTTTACTTCTACAAAAAGTTATTACTCAGGAAGCAGATGAAATGATCAGCATGACCATAATGGGGAACAGATTATGCCACCCCAAAATGTGCCATTTTAGCATTGGATTATTTTGAGCTGAAGGCAAACAAGACCCAGCAGACCCAGGAATATCTTTTGCCTCTCCCTTAACTGCCTAAAAGAATTTAAATAGAGGGACTGGGCCAGAAGATAGCTATTACAAAAGATAACTTTTTAAACGTGATATCAAATACCTGCTTTTCTCATTTTCCTGTGAATTGTCCTATTCCTTTTTGAAGCCCTGAGACCCTATTTCTTTTTTTTAGCTCAGGATAGCACATAAGCCTCATCTGTCTGATTCCTTTTGGGTCCCATATTTTTATGGGACTCTCATATGAAAATAAATTTATTTTGCTCTTATTAATCTAAATTATGTCAACTTACTTATTAGATCAGCTAAAGAACCTAGAGGGGCAGAAAGACAATCATTTAGTCAGACAATTTTAGTTGTTGTTTTTTTTTCCCAGTGTATCCATAATATTACCTATCACCAATATCGTTATCAAGATTCAATATACAGCAAGTGAATGGTAATGTTATTGCTACTGTCACATATATACTTCAAGGGCAAGGTTTACTCTTTTTTATTATTTATAACCCCAATTAATGTTTGGGATAATGCTCTGCATATGAATACTATATGGCTAAAGGACAGTGATGATAGGTGTCTCTGAAATTTACATATAAAATCATGAGTATATGAAATCATACTCAAAGTGATTCTTTTTTAAGAGATTCAGCTGCCATTTTTTTGTTTTTGAGTGTGGCTGGGCAAGAGTGGAAAGGCAAGAAGTGACAACTAATAAAGAATTTAGATAAAGCTAAACCAAGGAAACTCATTTTTAAAACTTAGAAATAAGAACAAGGAGACCGGGAAAGGCCCCTCTTGTAGTTACCTCATGAAGCAGGCAGCACCCTGCTCTGGACTCTCTGCAGAAGGAAATAGTCAGAAGAACAGGGGTGATGTAGGTCATTTGTCTGAATTACTTACTAAGGCAGATTTTGATAATAACTTTCTAATATTTAAATGACACATATTAAAAGAACCATGTGATTTTAGTGATTTTCTAAGTCTGTACTAAGATGAAGCAAAAGGATGTTGGCCTGTGTAGCAGCAAGAGAGATTTCAGAAAGAGTTTAGGTTAAGAATTTCACAACAATGCAAGTAGCTATACATGGTGATGATAAGCAAGGGAAGTTATAGCATAGCTTCTTTGAAAGTGTTTTGATATTGAAGAGTTTCTGATATCATTCTGAAAATCACTTCTTAAGCTTT
>SJYF01001094.1:362411-373046 GCA_006410515.1 Procapra przewalskii | reverse complement strand
GATCTAAGATCCAACTCAGGATATCATATTGCATTTAATAGCATTGCTTTTACATTTTAAATTTTATTTTCTTCCACATACCAGCCTAGACTTGGTGGTAGCAGTGAAGATTGAAGGAAAGTGATGTGAAATATATGCTGAAGATAGAAACAATGGGTGAAGTTACTAATAGATATAAATCATGAGCAAAGGAAAGGATCAAAGATGTTTTATACCTTCTGGCTAGAAGAACTGAGTAGATGGTGGTGACTTTTACTGAGACAGGGGACTAGAGGGAAGGTGGGATTGAAAACATGTCTAGAATGAAAATCATGAGTTTCATGTTATACTTCTTAAGATATGTTAGCAATAATATACATAAAACTTTTAGATCAACAGCTGTCCCACAGTATGTGTCCAATAAATGATGGCCACTACACAATTATGATGATGATCACCACTATCATCATTATCGTTACTGTAATCAGAAAGTAATTTTGATATTGCTTCAGACTGCAAAGAAATTTTCTATCAGATGCCAGTTAGAGGCATTCCTGTTTGGTTCTATACTTTTCTCTGTAGAGTGTATTCAGATACCTATCCAAGGTAAGTGTAATCTCAAAATGCCAAGAGGCCTTGTTCATTGCCACAGAAGGATATGCATATTAACATTCCCTAATTAAGGACCCTATAGTACAAGGGCTCCACTGTAAAATCCCAAGTTGAGAGTAACTGCACGACTTGAACAAAGCCACAGGGGTATAAAAGGGAACAAAACGTTATGACCACTGAAGAGTTTTGGTGAGTTGAAAGGAATAAAGATGAAACTGGTAAGGCAGAGTGGGGTCACACTGAGAAGGGCTTAAATGCATACTAAGGAGTGTGGAATTTATGGTGCCTCAGATGGTAAAGAATCCACCTACAGTGCAGGAGACCCGATCACTGGGTCAGGAAGATACCCTGGAGAAGGAAGTGGCAACCCACTCCAATCTTCTTTGCCTGGGAAATCCCATGAATAGAGGAGCCTGGTGGGCAACAGTCCATGGGGTTGCAAAGAGTCAGATATGACTGAGTGACTAATACTTTCACTTTCAGAGGGGAGAGTATATAATTTTTTAATATCAATATCCTTCTCAGTGGAAAAACTACTACATCAATGTAACAATGGATTTCAAAGTGAAAAACAAAGTCCTTACAAGGAACATGATTTCCTGTATTCAGTCCAACCTAGATAGCATATTGAAAAGCAGAGACATTACTTTTCCAACAAAGGTCTGTCTAGTCAAGTCTATGGTTTTTCCAGTGGTCATGTATGGATGTGAGAGTTGGACTGTGAAGAAAGCTGAGTGCCGAAGAACTGATGCTTTTGAACTGTGGTGTTGGAGAAGACTCCTGAGAGTCTTCTGGTTGCAAGGAGATCCAACCAGTCCTTTCTAAAGGAGATCAGCCCTGGGTGTCCTTTGGAAGAAATGATGCTAAAGCTGAAACTCCAGTACTTTGGCCACTTCATGTGAAGAGTTGACTTATTGGAAAAGACTCGATGCTGGGAGGGATTGGGGGCAGAAGAAGGGGACAAAAGAGGATGAGATGGCTGGATGGCATCACTGACTCGATGGATGTGAGTCTGAGTGAACTCTGGGAGTTAGTGATGGACAGGGAGGCTTGGTGTGCTGCAGTTCATGGGGTTGCAAAGAGTTAGACACAACTGAGTGACTGAACTGAACTGAACTGAAGGAGTTTGGAATTTATCGTGCCTCAGATGGTAAAGAATCTGCCTACATTGCAAGAGACCCAATCCCTGGGTCAGGAAGATCCCCTAGAGAAGGAAGTGGCAACCTACTCCAGCCTTATTTGCCTGGGAAATCCCATGAACAGAGGAGCCTGGTGGGCTACAGTCCATGGGGTTGCAAAGAGTCAGATATGACTGAGTGACTAACACTTTCACTTTCAGAGAGGAGAGTACATAATTTTTTTAATATCAATATCCTTCTTAGTGGGAAGGATCAATGTAATAACAGAATTCAAAGTGAAAAAAAATCCTTATAAGGAACATGATTTCCTGTATTCAGTCCATCACTAATCATATAGTGCTTTTCAGAGCAGTAAGAAAGGATATTTTGAGGATGAGAATGGTGTATTTAGCCAAAGGAGTCACATCTGCTTTTGATAGAAATATTTAGTAGATTCCTACACTGGAAAAGGCCCAGGGCTGTTGGAAATGTTCAATTATGATGTTCCTTTCCTCTGTCCATCTGAAATCATTCTCAAGTCAGAGAGATGAGGGATTGCTCTTAATCTTCTCTGAAGGAAGGTAAAAAATTTTAAATCCTGGCATAAGTTTTATCCACTGCCAAGAAGTAAATTCTGGCTGAGGCAAGAAATGAGTCATCTCCAGGGTAAGAAAGGGCAGTATGTCTTCATGATGCTATAGGATACTTCCTTTGTGCTGTGCATAAATACCCAGAATTTGCTTACTACCTGATTTTAAAAGTATCATCATGTATCTAGACTCTATGTTAATCATAAGGTAGTCTTATTGGAATTGTACGTTATATTTAATCTTGTTGCAGTTTCATTATACATGTGACTTGAACACTGAAGAGGGACAAAAGGGTAGCCTCAAAGCACTACTGAATGTTAAAACAGGAAATGAGTTGTATACATACTAAACTACTAACAATTAAGTTATTCTACCATTCATTAGATGGAAGGTGGGCACATGTAAGTTGGTAGAATAAAAAGCAAAGGAGCAAAGATTGCTTCTTAACTACGAATAACCTTTCAAACTCTAGTCATATTTCCCCTGTGCTGGCATTATTGGGCATCAGACACATTCCCTAGAATTATTTTATTGTGTTGACATAGGTCTTGAGACTCAGATTCTTCACTGTGAACAGTACTGAAAGGACTGGAGCTGAACTTCACTTATCCTTCCACTTATCCTTCTGCTCTGTTTATCCTTCTGTTTATAGCTTATGTTTGTACTTTTCTATCTGCTTATATTTTATTCTCTGAGCACACATACATGCTAAACAGTAGAGAATAATAAGGTTTAAAGCATTCACAAACAAGGGAATGTTATTAAGAAAATGAATATTTTTACTTAGAGTTATCATGATAGAAATCAGGCTGTGAATCCCATTAGTCGATTTAGTCTTTTAATGCAGCCCATGGGGATAGATAAAATGCCAATAAAGATTGACTCCACATACGTATATGAAAGATGAGAGTGTGAATGTTTAAAAACATTCCCACTTCTTCCTCATCCAAAGTGTTATTTAATCTTACTGGTGTTTCAGGAATAATGGTCTCAACTCTCTCCTTTGCTTTTCCTATGCAGACACAGCCACCATAGTGCTGAGCGGAGAACCTGTTTTCATAATTTAGGTATTGTTAGAATAAAATTAGGAGATGAGCCTTCAATAACGCATGTACTATTTAAAAATATCTTTGAAAGTTCTCTGAATGGTATTCTATAGGCTTCTTTCTTAAAGTAAGAGATGTCATTTTTAAAGGCTTAATTCTGAATGACTTTATCATTGCTGTCTGTGATACTGGTGCCTGATCTTTCTCATTTTCACTTAGTCCAGCTTCTGAACCAGTAATCTTCCCCTCTCCTCACTTTCTGAACCAGTAATCCTCCCACCTATCTTGTTTTGAGTGAAGAATTTAATCATATTAGTTTAAATTTTAAACCTGCCGTAAAACAGGCAACAGTGGCAGGGGTTTTATGACTAAAATGATACAACATGATGCTTCTTAAATGATGTTTAAAAATGTGACTTTCAGGTGTCTTAGGAACAATGCAAAGTTACTTATCAAGAAATATGTGAGGTATTGACAAGGATATATAGCTCCATATTTTGCATAGGGCTACTGAACATCTGCTTGAAGGCAAGTCACTATGAATACAAAACTGTATCTCAAGGAAGTGACAGACTAGTTTTCAGAGATGTCATCTCCACATGCAAAATGATTTAAAGGTTTAAAAACTACTGTTAGATAAAACAGTAGAGGGATTAAGAAGGAGTTAATTACTATTTGATACTGTTTGATACCTTGATATTAAATCAAATGTCCAACACAAAGGTCGGCCCTTGGCAAGAACCTTTTGAAATTTAAAGAACACAGCCGTAGCTCCCTGTTCACAGCTCTTTTTTGTTTCAGTTTGTATTAGCTTGAATCAGCTATTAAGTGTATAAAATGCAAAGTCTGTAAATTGTTTGAAGGAAAAGATTAACCGTGGCTTGACGCTTACAAGTCAGTGCAAGTCACTTAATGATACAGTTACAATTATTCAAACTACTGGATATTATTAAAGTGTTCTAAATATATTTAGAAAAATGCTGACTTGTTCAAACAGCTGCATCTGAAATCATTACACTCCTTTTGCAAGAAAAAAAAAAAGAATCTCATATCATCATGTTTTAAAATATTTATTTAAGCATATTTTATGGAAATAAACTCCAGCTTCCTGAATTTTGGTTGTCTTGCCATCTTTATCTCTTAACTGATTCATAATCATTGTGTCCATGCAGCCTTCTGTGAATGGTAGAAAAGGATTCACAGTGCTATGAAAGAATGGCTGAAGTTACAGTGGTTGTACCGTTGGGAATCAGGTCAGGTTTTTTCAAAATCTTCTAGGTTGCTATGACTGCACTCACCACTATGCACATTTCAATAAATAATTATTGATCTATGCAATAAATCTATAGGAGTCAGCAATATTCTACTCCTTAGAACTTAAAAAGAAGTTCTTAAAGTAAAAATCATAAGCATAATGCAATCATTCACAATGAAAAATGTTATCCATCTGCAGAATAACTTGGGCAGTTATTTCTGTTGTGAGTTTCTTATATAATCATATTTGGTCAGAATGATTTAAGTGTAGTCTCAGGAATCCATGGCAGGAAAAAACAGCCTATTGATTTTTATATCCTCAATATTTCTGGAATTGTTTCTATCTACCACTAGAAAACCATTCTTTAAGCCATCATAATTTATTCCTAAACTAAGCAATAGCTAATTATTTCTAACAGTTTTCACTCTTGACCCTACCCAGATAAATACTTGATAGCAGTAGCAGTCAAACTGATAATTTTAAAATGCAATTCTAATTAGTTTCTTCCTTGCTTAAAAACCCTTCAACAACTTCTAAGAGAGTCCGAAATCTGTAATACATTCAGGAATGCCCTGCTTGGTCTCCACTTCCCAAATCCTCACCTCTGCCCTTCATTATTAATCACTCTTTCCTTCATTCACTAAGCTTCCGTATATCTACTCTCTGTTAATTACTGAAAATAGCCAAGTTATTTCCCACCTGGGGACCTTGCTCTGTGTCCCCACTGCCTAAAAGTCTCTTCCTCTACTTCTCTGTCATGTCCATGCTATAAAACCTAAAGTGAAGGTCGCTCAGTCGTGTCCGACTTTTTGTCACACCACAGCCTGTGTTCATGGAATTCTCCAGGCCAGAATACTGGAGCTGGTACCTTTCCCTTCTCCAGGGGAATTCCCAACCCAGGGATCAAACCCAGGTCTCCTGCAGTGCAGGCAGATTCTTTACCAGCTGAGCCACAAGGGAAGGCTACCTTAAAAATCTCTTCCACAGGTAAGTCTCCTCTGACTTCCCACGGAAAACTGGGTTCTCTGTTTTGCAACCTCATAACACCACTCACTTTTTCTTCAGAGTGATGAAGGCAGCTGTCAATCATTTTCTCGTGCTCACTTCTTTAGTAACTGACACCACCACTAAACCAGAAGTTCAGTTAGGACAGAAACTATGTCTGCCTTGCTAGTATGGTGTCATCATGACTTACTCAGTGCTTAGCACATAGTCTATGTTGAATAAATGTCTTTAAATGAATTACTCAATGAATAAATGAAAACAAAGACCTAATCAAGTTAGAGGAATAACTACTAATACCAAATACTAACTGAAACAAGTCGGTGAATAAGAACTTAACCACTACTTCACTGACACTATGTCAGGAATGTAGGTGCCTCCTGAGGAACACCAAGGTTAAGTGTCCTGCTGTGGATAAGAATGAATTATCCACTGAGATTATCCAGCTACTATTCTTGCCTGATGCTATGACCATCAAACAACACTCTCTTTTCAATTTTTCTTACCTTGCTATTTTTTTCAGAAAGAAATGCCACGGTGAGACATGGAACTATCCTGATTTCTGTGACACAGTTCTCACTATAAAGAAAATATATTAATATTTAATTTATACATGATTCCTTATAATTGATTAATATGACTCAGTCTCACAAATCCAAATACCTCTCCCCTGTTGGGCAGAATGGAGGAGAGCTAAGAAGACAAGATTTTGAAGGAAGCAACCTCACTCACAGCTGAAGTGGGCCTTAAATCAAAGGCATAAGCACAATCTGTGCCAGTAAAAAAAAAAAAAAAGTTAAATGTCTAGAAGGGACTTCAAATATATAGAATAGAAACTGTTACAAATGCAGGATATGGAGCTAAGAATTCAACAGTCAAAGCAATAAAAATGAGAGGAGCTTGAGTAAAACTAGAGTGGTCTGGGAAATTTGTATGCCAAAAACACTGTTCTTCATAGCAGAATAACAGAAATACTGCGTTGTGGCTGCTTGGCCACCTGCATTTAAAGAGCAGCACACTTGAGCAACACTAAAGACTGAACATAAATGAAGCAACACAAATGCAGTATCACAGGATAGGATCACAAGAAATCGAAAAGCATGCCAGCTAAAAACCAGTCAATCTCTCTAGGGAGGCAGGAGGTGAGTCACAGAGTGCTTGAGTAAGAGATGGGATCTAGAGTTAGAATGCCTAGTACTGAGTCCCAGACCTCCACTAACAGCTATGTGACCTTCAACAAGTGACTTTACATTGTTAAACATTAGTTTCTAATGATAGTGTCAACTTGTGAAAATTTGATGGAAATTTATGTATACACTGCTGTTTAGCATGGTTCATGGGACAAAATAATGTTTGTAGTTGTAATGGTTCCCTAAATAAAATAACTTACTATCTTCAGAACAATGTAATAACCATTCATAGGAGGAGGTAAAGGAGGGTGAAGGAAGATAAATTTGGAGATAAATGAGATTGGGCTCTTATCATATATTTACGATTTAATAAGAGAGACTATCTGGTTAAAATGAAACAAGAGCTTGTCCTGTCACTGTTTGACCAGGACAAATTCTTTTGGCAGATGGACAAGAATGAGAAAAGATGAAGTACAGAGATTTACTTGTTAGATTTATTTAACCTTTTGGTATAACTGAATTAATAACACTTAGTAGAAAACAATTAGTAGTTCGTGGTAATAATGAAATCTGTTTGACTGATAGGTGTTTGTATGTGTGAGAATACTGGTACCAAATTCAAACTACAACATTTGAATTCCACATAATTATTCTGCTCTAAATTTGTCTAAGGGANNNNATTTGTCTAAGGGATTACCTTAATATATTTGCCTTTTTGTCAAAAGCATTTATTTTGCCTAATACTTTTAAACTTGTGAATCATTATGGTACATTTTATCAACTGAAGCGGTATATTCCAAGCTTTCTATAGACATATGTGTTTAAAAATTTTTTAAATACTGACTCATTATGTTTTTAATTTCAATTTTTTAGTTTATTATAGGTTGCACTGAAACCTCTACAAAGTTTCATTTTATTTGTTTTTCATGTAACTTACCTCTAAACATTTATTTCAAATGAATAATAGAAGGCAATTCCATTTACCCCAAACAAACACTAAGTAGAATAAAATCNGAATAAAATCTCTTTTCCCAGAAAAATCTATGGCAAAATTAGATACTGGAGAAGAGACATATACCCTGTGTATGAAAGCAAAGACCCATTCTAGAAAGATAGAAACAAGTAAAGATCTTGCCTTTCTCAAAAAACAATTTTAATACCATTTTCAGAAGGTCATATTCAGCAATAAGTTTCACATAATTCTGCTCTTATTATTTAAAATGGGATTTCAGAAGTCCATGGGAGAGCAAAATCTACCCCTTAAGATATATGCTCATCAATGTTTCATTGAAGGAAAAAAATATACAAAATGTAGTTCTGATAAAACCTATTTATACAAATAACCTTTTACATGATTTGGAATGTTCTGAACTTTCAAAAAGAATTTTTTTTTCTTAAAGTCAAGATTTTTAAGAAACTGACCTTAATTATTCAGCCTTAGTAGGAAAGAGCTTCAAAACTATGGCTTCTTAAAACTGTGTTTTATCATCTTAGCCATTTATGAAATATTATGTTATGGATTAGAAAGGGAGAGATAGAATCATGAATTCTTTGAAAACATGTGTCTTATTTGTTTTAAGATTGAAATATACATGGTATGATCATGTTGTATATAATTTTAAAGCATGGAGAGATGAATACTGTTCTCCTCCAACTAAGAAATTTCTCCTAAGGGGTAGAAAAGGTAGTGGGAAAGTATATTTATTTGTACTTGTCTTTAATACTTCATCACTAAACATGTTAGTATGTTATCCATGTGTTTAAAAGGGAAACTTCTATTTTTATACATGTGCCTAATATAGATTCAGGAAATCTGCTAACAGCGCACTGTCTAGACATAAAAAGAAAATTTATATCAGCACATTTTTATTCCTAAACTAAATGAAAAGTATATGAACTACTATTCTCTAGCATAACTAAAGAGAGCAAAAATTTACAAAAGTGATTCACTCTGGATTTGTACTCAAGAAAAGGTTAGTACACCCTGTAGAAGGCTGGATTTTGAGGGTTCATGTTGATGGGGTTGCTATGTTAAGCCTCAGAATGTATCTTAACTAGGTGGGCTGGTCTTGTTTTTACAAATGTGCTATACAGATTGAATGCTATTATCCTTCCCAAATGTGTATATTAAATCTTAATGCCCAATGTGATGGTATTAGGTGAGGTGATGGGGCCATTGGAGAGTGATTAGATTATAAAGGTAGAACTCTCATGAATGGGATTTGTGCCCTCAGAAAGGGAACCCAGAGAGCTCCCTTGCTCTTTCTACCTTTTGAGAACTCAGAGAAAAGACTATGATCTAAGAGTTAGAAAACGGGATCTTACCAGACATGAATCTGTCAGTGCCATGATTTTGGACTTCCCAGCCTTCAGAATTGTAAGAAATAAACTTCCATAATATTTTTATAGCAACCCAAATGGACTAGAACAGAATGACCAGGATTGATATGAAATGTGCATATTTTGTATCATTCCATTAAATAATGACTTAATTTCTGCTTGAGCCAGGCTTCAGGAATAAGAAGAAAGTCTAGAAGAACAGACCAAAAATAGATGATCAGGCTGTATAGGGTTGTATGTGTCAGTCTTAATAGACTAAGGTTTTCCTAAAAGTAAAAAAACACAGTCTGGATGTCCCTTTCTGTCTCCATCTCTTCCTTGCTGTTCTGTCAGTGTTTGCTTGCAGCTTTCAGAGCTTACACAGATAGGGATAAGACATCACTGACTCAATAGACATGAGTTTGAGCAAGCTTCAGGAGTTGGTGATGGACAGGGAAGCCTTGCGTGACATGGGGTCGCCAAGAGTCGGACATGACTGAGGACTGAACTGAAGACATTACAGACTTTAATATTCCTGGGAAATTCTCATTTTGGTGGGACAGTTTATCTCCATTGGCTGTAAAATTCATGATACTTTTACTACCATAAAGATTATGAGAATGTATGATTATAAAGGGTTTTTTTGTTTTTGTTTTCCAGGTATGCATATAAGGTAAGACACATGTGAACTTAGTTTTTTTTCAGTTGAGTAGCATTCCACAGATTTGGACAGATTAAACTAAGGTTTAGAAGGTGCTGGGATATGACAATAAGCTTTTGTTAGACCAGAGACAGGAAGGGCTTTCCCCAGACCATACAAAAGATATTATATTAGCAGGATTAGGCTAAAGTGCAAATCAGAATTCAGAGTGTTTTAAATCGTGCCTGAATGGGATGAGATAACTGATAGTTTCAAAGGAGAACTGAGATGAGACAGGACTTTAGAACTGGGTAGTTATTCTTTTTGTAGGTTATTTCCATAAACTGATGCTTAAATGTTAGTGATTGGGATGATAAGAGAAAGATCGGAGCAAACCTATATCATGCTTTCTGTTTCAACTTGTAAGGTTTAAAATCTGTATTCATGATAGTTTAATAGTCTGTAAACATATGCCACATCATAAATTTGTGTTGGAATGCAACAGGATAAATACTTTACTTGAAAATATGTTATGTGAATTTAATGCACTTCTTTCAATTTCAGGGAGTAGAAATTGACATATTACTGTCAGTTCATTATAAAAATTTTTAGCAGTAAAATTTACTAAAAGCCATTTAAACTCACTAATCGGACTCTAACTTTTCAAGAATCCACTGAGGCTAGAAATAATGACAGGAAAATTAACTTCGATGGTATAATGAAGGTGAAGGTGAAGGTGAAGTCGCTCAGTCGTGTCCGACCCTTTACGAACTCATGGACTGTAACTACTAGGCTTCTCCGTCCATGGGATTCTCCAGGCAAGAATACTGGAGTGGATTGCCATTCCCTTCTCCAGGGGATCTTCCCGACCCAGGGATTGAACCCAGGTCTCCCGCATTGGAGGCAGACGCTTTAACCTCTGAGCCACCAGGGAAGTCCAATGG
>SJYF01001094.1:151235-162901 GCA_006410515.1 Procapra przewalskii | reverse complement strand
AGACAGGGCTATGAAAATTGTGTGATTTTATTTATAAAAGGATTAAATAAGAGAATTGGGCCTAATGAGTATTCAACTAATAGAATTATTGTTTCTGTTATTGTTATTATCATAATCAGAATATACAGTATACCTTAGGAATAATTCCAGATACTGAATAATATTTGGTGTTTAATAAATATTAATAGACTTTTTGCCAACATTTATTCTTCTGCAGTTTCTTTCTTTGTACCTTGAGAACTGCATATACAGAAGACATACTATAAAGCTTTTTCACTGTAGGAATTTTGACTTTGCAGAGAGGAGGTAACCTAGGCCCAATGTTGTTTCAAGGGCAGCCACCTTCTCCAAAGCTCAGTTACAGGCTCACATTAAAATATAAACAGATAGCACTTCAAAGTTTTATTGCCTGGAATTTTTCATTTTAATGACACAAATTCCTAAAGTCATGCTGATGAAGTTTTAATGTAAGTTCATGCAAAAATCTAACTATTTGAAGACAATTATTTGGAAAGCAATTACTTAGAAATACAAACTGTTTGTGTATCTAAATTTCCTTTTCATCTAAATTTGAGCTTTGCCATAAAATCCCAATTGTTCTATCTCCCACAAAGAACATCTGAAATCATCTTCTTTGAAGTAACACCTTCTCCTCTGTTCATCTTTCTTACCCATGCATTCATTTTGCCCTCTTTTGTTCTCTTCCATAATAATCAACCTTCTGAACCAGTGTAGCTGCCTCCTTGTTGCTGATCTTTCACTCATTGTCAATCAGGCAATTCTTGAACTTTTGTCTCTGCCCCGTTTTGTCATTCATTGTGCATTTTTAGAGAAGTCAATTTCTTCTTTCATTTTTCTACTCAAACATTGTTTGGTCTTCTGGATGGCCAATATTATTATCCTTTTTCACTCTACTCAATTACAAAATTATATTTTCCTTTATTAGTTTTATTTTACTCCAAAAATCTCTATCCCCAGCAAGTATGTTCCCTAATCTATAATCTTTCCCATCTCTTTAAAGGCCACAATCATATAGGAAGCTAAATCAAAATCTGGAAGTTATTACTGTTGCTTTTCTTTCTCTAAACCTCATATTAATCATCTTCACAAAAACTATCATTTCTAACTCCAAAAAACACCTCAAATCTGTCCATTTTTTTATATTTACTGCCACCATCTTAGTGTCACCAGTCCTCACTACTTCTTAACTTCTTCTGTTTTCTTGTATGCTTTTCTCCAGACCATATTCTATTAAATATTCCAAGTGATCTTAGAATATAAAAACTGTATTCGGTCCTTGCTTAAAATATTACAGTGGTTTCTCATTGTAGCTAGAGAAAAATTCAAATTCTTTTACCTGTTATGCAAAGTTTTTCATGATCTGAATCCAGCTTACTTCCCGAGGCTCATATCTTGTTATGTTTTCACTTGTTTACTTACTTTCTAGTCTTGACTCAAATTACAGTTGACTCAAACATAGTGGAGGTTAGGTCACCTATTCTCTGCAGTCAAAAATCCTACACTGAAAAAACTTTATAGTCCACACTCTGCATGGTTCCACAATCTGCAGATTCAACCAATCAAGGATTGTGCAGTACTGCAGTATTTATTGAAAAAAAATCTGTATATAAATGAACTCACACAGTTTAATCCTATTTTGTCCAAGGGTCAATTGCATTTCAGTTTTTTTCAACAAACTGTCAACTTGATTTCTGCAAGGCAGCAGCAGGCAGTGACATGAAGCAAGATCTTATTCCCTGACCAGGAAGTGAACCTGGGTAGCCTGGATGAGAACAGGGAATCCTAGTCATCAGATCAGCAAGGATTAGAGGTTAGAAGCTATTTTTCCATGGACCTTTGTACCCAGGGAAAAATATATTTATCATGGAGGCAGAAATTGTAAATGTAGGTAGAAGTTTATTATTAAAGACATAGCATAGCAAATGGGAGAGCACCTAGAAAAACAATTTGTTTAATTAAGACAGAAGCAAGGCAGAGATGCACACCTAGGGAGAAAGAGTGTAAGCATACCTCCTAGTGAAGAGGAGCACAGTAAAAGGCCGTTATGTCATTTATAAAGGCCAGTTCTTCTGGGTCTTTGTCTTCCTCCAGGCCAATTATCTGATTTCTTTTTCCACACCTGACCTACCCTGGGACCCTCCCCTGGGTGTGCACACACTTCTCAGCCAAGATGGGTCTCAAAATGAAGGCTTCTGGGAGGAGTAAGACTCATTGAAGCCTGGAGTTACCCCCTGATTTTTGATCCACAAAGATTCTTTCTGCACATGTGTAGTGTCTCCCTTGTTCCAAAAAAGGGGGTAAGGAGATACCTTAATCCTTTACTCAAACAGGGTTTTACCCCTATGTCTTTGCCATGACTATTCCCTTAAGGTGTTTATAAGAGATAAACACTGGCTATTTACTGTTTCTGTTGTTACTTCCATTTTAGAGGTAAAACAGGAGGCTGAATATAAATGCCTCAAATCATCAGAGTGTCGACATCTAATGGAGATGCTCTACACAGTCAATAAAAACAAGACCAGGAGCTGACTATGGCTTGGATCATGAATTCCTTATTGCCGAATTCAGACTGAAATTGAAGAAAGTGGAGAAAACCACTAGACCACTCAGGTATGACCTAAATCAAATCCTTTATGACTATACAGTGGAAGGGAGAAATAGATTTAAGGGACTAGATATGATAGACAGAATGCCTGATGAACTATTGATGGAGGTGACTGACATTTTACAGGAGACAGGAATCAAAACCATCCCCAAGAAAAAGAAATGCAAAAAAGCAAAATGGCTGTCTGAGGAGGCCTTACAAATAGCTGTGGAAAGAAGAGAAACAAAAAGCAAAGGAGAAAAGGGAAGATATACCCATTTGAATGCAGAGTTTCAAAGGACAGCAAGGAGAGATAAGAAAGCCTTCTTCAGTGATCAATGCAAAGGAATAGAGGAAAACAATAGAAGGGAAAAGATTAGAGATTTCTTCAAGAAGATTAGAGATAACAAGGGAACATTTCAAGCAAAGATGGGCTCAATAAAAGACAGAAATGGCATGGACCCAACAGAAGCAGAAGATATGAAGAAGAGGTGGCAAGAATACACAGAAGAACTGTACAAAAAAGATCTTCATGACCCAGATAATCACAATGGTGTGATCACTCACCTAGAGCTAGACATCCTGGAATGTGAAGTCATGTGGGCCTTAGGAAGTAGCAGGAAGAACAAAGCTAGTGGAGGTGATGAAATTCCAGTTGAGCTATTTCAAACCCTGAAAGATGATGCTGTGAAAGTGCCAGCAAATTTGGAAAACTCATCAGTGGCCATAGGACTGGAAAAGGTCAGTTTTAATTCCAATCCCAAAGAAAGTACCAAAGAAAGCTCAAATGAAGTGAATTCGCTCAGTCGTGTCTGACTCTTTGTGACCCCATAGAATGTAGCCTACCAGGCTCCTCTATCCATGGGATTTTCCATGCAGTAGTACTGGAGTGGGTTGTCATTTCCTTCTCCAGCAGATCTTCCCAATTCATGTATCGAACCCAGGTCTCCCACATTGTAAACTGATGCTTTACCGTCTGAGACACCAGGGAAGTCTCAAACTATCACATAATTGCACTCATCTCACACACTAGTAAAGTAATGCTCAAAATTCTCCAAGCCAGGCTTCAGCAATATGTGAACTATGAACTTCCAGATGTTCAAGCTGGTTTTAGAAAAAGCAGAGGAACCAGAGATCAAATTGCCAACATCCACTGGATCATCAAAAAAGCAAGAGAATTCCAGAAAAAAAATATCTATTTCTGTTTTATTGACTATGCCAAAGACTTTGGCTGTGTGTATTACCACAAACTGAGGAAACTTTTTAAAGAGATGGGTATACCAAACCTCCAGACCTGCCTCCTGAGAAATCTGTATGCAGGTCAGATCAGATCAGTCACTCAGTCGTGTCTGACTCTTTGCCACCCATTGAATCGCAGCACGCCAGGCCTTCCTGTCCATCACAATCTTCCGGAGTTCACTCAAACTCACGTCCATTGAGTCGGTGATGCCATCCAGCTATCTCATTCTCTGTCGTCCCCTTTTTCTCCTGTCCACAATCCTTCCCAGCATCAGAGTCTTTTCCAATGAGTCAATTCTTCTCGTGAGGTGGCCAAAGCATTGGAATTTCAGCTTTAGCATCATTCCTTCCAAAGAACACCCAGGGCTGATCTCCTTTAGATTGGACTGGTTGGATCTACTTGCAGTCCAAGGGACTCTCAGGAGTCTTCTCCAACACCACAGTTCAAAGCATCAATTCTTCACTGTTCAGCTTTCTTCTCAGTCCAACTATCACATCCATACATGACCACTGGAAAAGCCATAACCTTGACTAGACTGACCTTTGTTGGCAAAGTAATGTCTCTGCTTTTCAATATACTATCAAGAATGATCATGACTTTTCTTCCAAGGAGTAAGCGTCTTTTAATTTCATGGCTGCAGTCTCCATCTGCAGTGATTTTGGAGTGCAAAAAGATAAATTATAATACTGCTTCCCCTGTTTCCCCATCTATTTCCCATGAAGTGACGTGACCAGATGTTATGATCTTCATTTTCTGAATGTTGAGCTTTAAGCCAACTTTTTCACTCTCCTCTTTCACTTTCATCAAGAGGCTTTTTAGTTCCTCTTCACTTTCTGCCATAAGTGTGGTGTCATCTGCGTATCTGAGGTTATTGATATTTCTCCCGGCAATCTTGATTCCAGCTTGTGCTACTTCCAGCCCAGCATTTCTCATGAGGTACTCTGAATATAAGTTGAATAAGCAGGGTGACAATATACAGCCTTGATGTACTCCTTTTTCTATTTGGAACCAGTCTGTTGTTCCATGTCCAGTTCACACTGATGCTTCCTGACCTGCATATAGGTTTCTCAAGAGGCAGGTCAGATGGTCTTGTATTCCCCTCTCTTTCAGAATTTTCCACAGTTTATTGTGATCCACACAGTCAAAGGCTTTGGCATAGTCAATAAAGCAGAAATAGAAGTTTTTCTGGAACTCTCTTGCTTTTTCAATGACCCAGCAGATGTTGGCAATTTGATCTCTGGTTCCTCTGCCTTTTCTAAAATCAGCTTGAACATCAGGGAGTTCATGGTTCACGTATTGCTGAAGCCTGGCTTGGAGAATTTTGAGCATTACTTTATTACAGTGTGAGATGAGTGCAATTGTGCAGTAATTTGAGCATTCTTTGGCACTGCCTTTCTTTGGAATAGGATTAAAAACTGACCTTTTCCAGTCCTGTGGCCACTGCTGAGTTTTCCAGTTTTGCTGGCATATTGAGTGCAACACTTTCACAGCATCACCTTTCAGGATTTGAAACCGCTCAACTGGAATTCCATTACGTCCACTAGCTTTGTTCGTAGTGTTGATTTCTAAGGCCCACTTGACTTCACATTCCAGGATGTCTGGCTCTAGATGAGTGATCACATCATCATGATTATCTGGGTCATGAAGAGCTTTTTTGTCCAGTTCTTCCATGTATTCTTGCCACCTCTTCTTCATATCTTCTTCTTCTGTTAGGTCTATACCATTTCTGTCCTTTTTCAAGCCCATCTTTGCATAAAATGTTTCCTTGATATCTCTGATTTTCCTGAAGAGATCTCTAGTCTTTCCCATTCTGTTATCTTCCTCTATTTCTTTGCATTGATCAGTGAAGAAGGCTTTCTTATCTCTTCTTGCTATTCTTTGGAACTCTGCATTCAGATGCTTATATCTTTCCTTTCTCCTTTGCTTTTCACCTCTCTTCTTTTCACAGCTATTTGTAAGTCCTCCCCAGACAGCCATTTTGCTTTTTTTGCATTTCTTTTCCATGGGGAAGAAGGGTCTTGATTCTTGTCTCCCTTACAATGTCCCGAACCTCATTCCATAGCTCATCAGGCACTCTATTTATCATATCTAGGCCCTTAAATCTATTTCTCACTTCCACTGTATAATCATAAGGGATTTGCTTTAAGTCATACCTGAATGGTCTAGCGATTTTCCATACTCTCTTCAATTTAAGTCTGAATATGGTAATAAGGAGTTTATGATCTGCGGCACAGTCAGCTCCTGGTCTTGTTTTTGTTGACTGTTTAGAGCTTCTCCATCTTTGGCTGCATAGAATATAATCAGTCTGATTTTGGTGTTGACCATCTGGTAATGACCATGTGTAGAGTCTTCTCTTGTGTTGTTGGAAGAGGGTTTTTCTATGACCAGTACATTTTCTTGGCAAAACTCTATTAGCCTTTGCCCTGCTTCATCCCGTATTCCAAGGCCAAATTTGCCTGTTACTCCAGGTGTTTCTTGACTTCCTACTTTAGCATTCCAGTCCCCTATAATGAAAAGGACATCTTTTTTGGGTGTTAGTTCTAAAAGGACTTGCAGGTCTTCATAAAACTGTTCAACTTCAGCTTCTTCAGCATTACTGGTTGGGGCATAGACTTGGATAACTGTGATATTGAATGGTTTACCTTGGAAATGAAGAGAGTTCATTCTGTTGTTTTTGAGATTGCATCCAAGTACTGCTTTTTGGACTCTTTTGTTGACCATGATGGCTACTCCAAGTCTTCTAAGGGATTCCTGCCTGCAGTTGTAGATATAATGGTCATATGAGTTAAATTCACCCATTCCAGTCCATTTTAGTTCACTGTTTCCTAGAATGTCGATGTTCACTCTTGCCATCTTTTGTTTGATCACTTCCAGTTTGCCTTGATTCATGGACCTGACATTCCAGGTTGCTATGCAATATTGCTCTTTACAGCATCGGACCTTGCTTCTATCACCAGTCACATCCACAACTGGGTATTGTTTTTTCTTTGGTTCCATCCCTTCATTCTTTCTCTATTTATTTCTCCACTGTTCTCCAGTAGCATATTAGGCACCTACTGACCTGGGGAGTTCCTCTTTCAGTATCCTATCATTTTGCCTTTTCATAGTGTTCATGGGGTTCTCAAGGCAAGAATACTGAAGTGGTTTGCCATTCCCTTCTCCAGTGGACCACATTCTGTCAGACCTCTCCAGCATGACCCACCTGTCTTGCTATGCAGGTCAGAAAGCAACAATTAGAACTGGACATGGAAAAACAGCCTGGTTCCAAATAGGAAAAGGAGTATGTCAATGCTGTATATTGTCACCCTGCTTATTTAACTTATATGAAGAGTACTTCATGAGAAATGCTGGGCTGGAAGAAGCACAGGCTGGAATCAAGATTGCTAGGAGAAATATCAGTAACCTCAGATATGCAGGTGAAACCACCCTTAAAGCCTAACGTGTTGAACTAAAGAGTCTCTTGATGAAAGTGAAAGTGGAGAGGGAAAAGTTGGCTTAAAGCTCAACATTCAGAAACCGAAGGTCACGGCATCTGGTCCCATCACTTAATGGGAAATAGATGGGGAAACAGTGGTTGACATTATTTTTCTGGGCTCCAAAATCAGTGCATGCAGGGGGCACTCTGCAGAAAGAGAGAGGCAGTGGAACTTCCCTCAGCAAAGCCGAGGGGTCCCAAGGAGAGGTGAGCCTGCTGTCCACCAACCCAGCCCCTTGGAGAGCAAGAGACAATCAGACACGATAGGGGTTCCGTCTCAGCAGTTCTGCTTTATTGCCGCAAACTCCCAGCTTATATAGGCAAGCAGTGGGGGGTTTAGGAGGGACTTTCCATAGTTGCACCAATCACGTTAAAGGCCAAATCGTCTTGTGCCTTCATTATAACAGGAGTCTATGGAGATCAAGAGAGCCAATCAAAAAACTTTGACAAACAACGTAGACCATGTCCCCATCTCTTCTGCCAGGCTCCATCTTAGTTTCCGACCGCAAAGCTAGCCCCTTTGTTTTTAAGGTTTCCCATTTAGGGCCCCACAGTGCAGAGTGTGATTGCAGCCATGAAATTAAAAGACGCTTCCTCCTTGGAAGGAAAGTTATGACCAACCTAGACAGCATATTAAAAAGCAGAGACATTATTTTGCGAACCAATGTCGGTATAGTCAAGGCTATGTTTATTTCTAGTAGTCATGTAAGGATGTGTGAGTTGGACTATAAAGAGAGCTGAGTGCTGAAGAATTGATGTTTTTGAACTGTGGTGCTGGAGAAGACTCTTGAAAGTCCCTTGAATTACAAGGAGATCCAACTAGTCCATCCTAAAGGAGACCAGTCCTGGGTGTTCTTTGGAAGAATTTAAGTTGAAGCTGAAACCCTGATATATTGGGCACCTGATGTGAAGAGCTTACTCATTGGAAAACCCCTGGTGTTTGCAAAGATTGCTGGTAGGATGCTGAATGGCATCATCAACTCAATGGATATGGGTTTGGGTGGAGTGTGTTAGTTGGTGATGGACAAGGAGGCCTGGTGAGCTGTGGTTCATGGGATCACAAAGGGTGGGCCAGGACTGAGCGACTGAACTGAACAAATGGAGCCCACCTATCCGTTGTCTCAAGAAATGCAAACAGGATGCTAGATGTAAATGTCTCAGCTGGAACCCTTAGATATCCTACATCACACTGAAAAAAATTGCCCATCCTTAGAGGGTAACAGTCAGCAAGGCTAAGGGTCTCCAAACAGGAAACAGGCTCCAAGTGTCAGACATTTTTCTCTCACTCTTCTGGCAGGAGGAAATAAAGAAGTGTTAACATTTTTTTCCCTTCTCTACACAAATTTAAAAAGAGGTTTCTCTTAAAATTCTGTGTTGCCATGAAATCAACATGAAGACAAGCTGAACTTACCTTTTCTCAAACCTTGAGCTAACCAATGCATTTTTCTTAAGGAAATGTTTATCTTAAGCTATGGAAATGAGCTATGTATTTACCTTAGATTCTGCCTTCAACTCTTTCAGGATTTGAAATTGCTCAACTGGAATACCATCACCTCCAGTAGCTTTGTTCTTCCTGATGCTTCCTAAGGCCCGCTTGACTTCACATTCCAGGATGTCTGGCTCCAGGTGGATGATCATACCATCATGATTATCTGGTTTGTGAATATTTTTTTGTATAGTTCAGGGTATTTTTGCCACCTCTACTTAATATCTTCTGCTTCAGTTAGGTCCATACCATTTCTGTCCTTTATTGTGCCCCTGTTTGTGTGAAATGTTCTCTTGGTATCTCTAATTTTCTTGAAGAGATCTCTAGTCTTTCCCATTCTATTGTTTTCCTTTATTTCTTTGCACCAATCACTGAGGAAGACTTATCTCTCCTTCTTATTCTTTGGAACTCTGCACTCAAATGGGTATATCTTTCCTTTTCTCCATTGCCTGTAGCTTCTCTTCTTTTCACAGCTATTTGTAAGGCCTCCTCAGACAACCATTTTGCCTTTTTTTGCACTTCTCTTTTCTTGTGGATTGTTTTGATCCCTGCCTCCTATACGATGTCATGAACCTCTGTCCATAGTTTGTCAGGCACTCTGTCTATCAGATCTAATCCCTTGAATCTATTTCTCACTTCTGGGATTTGATTTAGGTCATATCTGAATGGTCTAGTGGTTTTCTCTACTTTCTTCAATTTAAGTCTGAATTTGACAATAAGGAGTTCATGATCTGAGTCATAGTCAGCTCCCAGTCGTGTTTTTGCTCACTGTATAGAGCTTCTTTCTCTTTGGCTGTAAAGAATAGAATCAATCTGATTTTGGCATTGAACATCTGATGATGTCCATGTGTAAAGTTCTCTTGTGTTGTTGGAAGAGGGAGTTTGCTATGACCAGTGCGTTCTCTTGGCAAAACTCTGTTAGCCTTTGCCCTGCTTCATTCTGTACTTTAAGGCCAAATTTGCCTGTGACTCCAGGTGTTTTCTGACTTCCTACTTTAGCATTCCAGCCCCTATAATGAAAAGGATATCTTTTTAAGGTGTTAATTCTAAAAGGTCTTGTAGGTCTTCATAACACCATTCAACTTCAGCTTCTTCAGCATTACTGGTTGGGGCATAGACTTAGATAACTGTGATATTGAATGGTTTGTCTTGGAAAAGAGCTCCAATACTTGGAAACTCCAATGCTTTGGCTACGTGATGCAAAGAACTGAATCATTTGAAAAGACCCTGATGCTGGCAAAGATTGAAGTAGAGAAGAGAAGGGGACAACAGAGGATGAGATGGTTGGATGGCATTACCCACTCAATGGACATGAGTTTGAGTAAACTCTGGGAGTTGGTGATGAACAGGGAGTCCTGGCATGCTGCAGCCCATGAGGTTGCAAAGTGGTGGACACGACTGACTAACTGAACTGAAGTGAACTGTCTTCAGATCGGTTCCACCTAAGAATCAGAAATGACTTGACAAACCAGTATGTTTTACCCATATATTGTTCTCCTTATTTATGTTAATGAAACTATATTTACTTGGAAGCCTGCCTTCTTCAAGATTCATGTCAATCATTTTATGGCCTGGAATGACTCATGTTGTGCCAGTGTTATCTCAAAATGCATATTGTGGGTGAGGGGCTTGTTGCTGCTCTGAGTTGCTGCTTTCTATAGTTAACAGCTTGCTCATAGCTATATAACATTGGGCTAAAGACTAGCAGGGGTGCACTCTGTCTTCCCTCTTCTGATGTCTATATCTGAAGCTTTCTCTATCTCTTTCATACTTTAATAAAACTTTATTATACAAAGCTCTGAGCAATCAAGCCTCATCTCTGGCCCCAGATTGAATTTTTCTGCTTTGGAGGCCAAGAATCCCAGCATCTTTCGTGGTTCAGCAACAACCTTTCAAAACTAAAAGTTGAGATTATATTTTATTCAGCTGTCTTTCTGAAGACTTCCAGCCAAAGAAGCAATCTCTTAGATAGCTCATAGGGACTTATCCTAATAGGTAAGGGAGGAGCCGGGATATATAAATATTTTTGCAAAAAAGACCAGAAAGTTGATACATCAAAAGAGAAAGAAAGTGTTGCTCAGTCATGTTTGACTCTTCGAGACCCCATGGACTGTATCCTGCCAGGCTCCTCTGTCCATAGTATTTCCTGTGCAAGAATACTGGAGTGGGTTGCCATTCCCTTCTCCAAGGGATCTTCCCCACCCAGGGATTGAATTCAAGTATTTTGCATTGCAGGCATATTCTTTACTGTTTGAGCCACCTGGGAAAATCAATACATCAATAAATTACTGCTGAAAACAAACAAACAAACAGAAAACCCCAGAAATCTCAAATTAATGAATTTAGCATTTTTTATGTATGAGAAAATGTCAGACTTTGGTTTCATTGAAATCATTCTTTTAATATTCACCTTAGCTATCTAGGACCAGTATGTTTCACAGCCTCCATTCCCTTAAGGTTCACCTTGAGACCACTGCAGTGGCTTGGTAACTGCAACATCCTTTGTTTGCTGATCTGACAAGCAACATTTCTCATTCACAAAGCTGTACCATTTTCTACTGGAAAGAGTTTTCTTATCTTTGGGATCCTATCTGGAATGATTTTCCTCCTATTTTTTACTTGGACAGTTTCATCTAATCCTGCAAGTCTTATTTTAAATTTCATTTGAGTCAAGAGGAATTCTCTGTTCACTTGATTTAAAAGCCTAATTATCTCCCTCAGCCCTTTTCTCTATCTAGCCCCCTTTTTTTCAATGTATATTATCCTTGTTTATTTATATAATATTTATCAGTGCTCTTACATTTTATTAGGTTTTTGTGTAGAAATCATGCTTGTTTCATTTTTCAACAAATCCCAAGTG
>SJYF01001094.1:89383-100451 GCA_006410515.1 Procapra przewalskii | reverse complement strand
CACTCCCTGTAGTATGACAGACAACCAAAAGTATAGAAAAACTTCCTGAGAATGGAATTTTTTATTAGTCTTTAAGTGGCTTGATGATTAACTGATTTGGTTCTTGTGACTGAGCAAACCTTTTATTTGCAAAGAACAGAGTTATATTTATGGTGGCACATTCATGTGGCAGATTTGGAAAAATGTATTACTAATCCATTTTACTAGGGAAGGCGCTAAAATTCAGGCATTTAGTTGGTACCAGTACCTGCAGCTTCTAAGTAATAAAATCAGTGATTGGGACAAGATACTCTGATGCTAAACCTATGTACTTTCCACATCATGAGTGCAGGTAAATTACTCAGCTATTTTTATACTCTAAACACTGATAGAGCACAGGAGAAATTTCAAGCAGGGAACCCAGAAAGGTCCTGGTGATAAATATTAGAGCAGAATCTACACATGACAAGTACAAATGAACCACATGTGGCATTGTAGACTGGTAAATTATATTGATGGAGCTAAAACAAAGTGTAGATGATTCCAGTTACCCCTGCTGAATAGGGTGACCTACACGATAAATAGCAATGGTAATACATCTGGATAATGACAACTCATTTCAAAGAGTTAAAATCAACAAGTATAATACCTCCCTACTCTCAGACACTCAGTATTTGCGAATTCTTAGTTTGGAGAATTGCCAATGTGTATTTAGTGAGATGATAGCTATTGCAGTCATAACCAAAACTAGGAACTTCATTTTATTTCATAATTGATGATCTCACTCTCCTCAAAAACTCCTTTTCCCTTCTTTACATGAAGTATCATAAACAAAACGAGTTTTGCACATGTAATACAGTTAGGATATTATATCTTCTCCAAATGTGGTACAGATTAACTTTTTATAGTTTTGTGTACCTCTGTTATGTAGCTGTCTCACATTGTCCAACCATTCACATGTAACTTTCTAGTGCATCAGTTCAGTTCAGTTCAGTCGCTCAGTCGTGTCTGACTCTTCGCGACCCCATGAATCGCAGCACGCCAGGCCTCCCTGTTTATCACCATCTCTCGGAGTTCACTCAGACTCACATCCATTGAGTCCGTGATGCCATCCAGCCATCTCATCCTCAGTCGTCCCCTTCTCCTCCTGCCCCCAACCCCTCCCAGCATCAGAGTCTTTTCCAATGAGTCAACTCTTCTCATGAGGTGGCCAAAGTACTGGAGTTTCAGCTTGAGCATCATTCCTTCCAGAGAAATCCCAGGGTTGAAATCCCAGGGTTGATCTCCTTCAGAATGGATTGATTGGATCTCATTGCAGTCCAAGGGACTCTCAAGAGTCTTCTTCAACACCACAGTTCAAAAGCATCAATTCTTCGGTGCTCAGCCTTCTTCACAGTCCAACACTCACATCCATACATGAGCACTGGAAAAACCATAGCCTTGACTAGACAGACTTTAGTCGGCAAAGTAATGTCTCTGCTTTTCAATATACTATCCAGGTTGGTCATAACTTTTCTTCCAAGGAGTAAGCGTCTTCTAATTTCATGGCTGCAATCACCATCTGCAGTGATTTTGCAGCCCCCAAAAATAAAGTCTGACACTGTTTCCACTGTCTTGCTCTCTAAAATCAAGAGTGAGACAATAAGTGAAATCAGGTGAAGTCATCACTAAAATTGTTTGGTCTGTATCTGAGAGTTCAGCAACTTTCTGTCTCATCCAAATATTCGTTAAAGTGATAAGGAAGTATTGATGTTTAGATGTGTTTAGTCCCATGATGTTTAGTTGCCCGTGAGGGAAAAGTCATTTTCTCTTGAGGAAAGTCTCAGTAGTTCATTTGGATTCTATTTTAGTAGGAACGTGACTGGTAATCTTGGAATCAGAACAGATTAAATAAATTAAATTTGTAATAGAATCAGTAAAAAATTTCCTGAAATATTAATTTCTACTTTAAAAATAATGGAAGCCATTTCAGTGACACTGAGATTCTTTTGGGGTGGTGGTTTAGTCACTAAGCCATGTCCGACTCCTGTGACCCATGGACTGTAAGCCCTCCAGGGATTCTCCAGGCAAGAATACTGGAGTGGATTGCCATTTCCTCCTGTATGGGATCTTCTCAACTTAGGGATTGAATTGGTGTTCCCCGCACGGCAGATGGTCTCCTACCTTGCAGACAGATGCTTTACCACTGAGCCACGAGGGAATCCACCTGGCTAAGATATCCTCCTGATAATTCTGGGAGAGCTGCTTTTTATGTCGAGTTTCCAATTCTGATTTTATGATATAACACTCCTATCCTTTTATAAATCTATTCTTCCTAGAGTGAATTAAAAGTTCAGTTACTTTGGGAGGTATTTGAATTCTCTCAGGTAATTTTTCATTTCTTTGCTCCGGTTCATTATGCCAAATTTGTACAAAGTATGTTTTCTTTCTTTCTTTTTTTAATTAGTAGAAGGGAAAGGAGATATAAAGTAGCTTCCAAATTCTGACAAATATAAGAACAACATCAGCAAGCATAGACATTTTTAATGAGTCCAATTTCATGGTATTTCATAGTTTCTTCATGAAAAATTGTTTATAGCCCCATCAAACTCTGACATCCTTGAAAGGAAAGAGCCTATCTGTAACCATCTTTGTAATCCCACTATGTATGGCATGATATATGCATGCATGCTAAGTCACTTCAGTCTTGTCTGACTCTTTGCCATCCTATGGACTGTAGCCTACCAGGCTCCTCTGTCCATGGGATTCTCCAGGGAAGAATACAGGAATGGATTGCCATACCCACCTTCAGGGAATCTTCCTGTCTTAGGGTGTGAACCTGCATCTCTTACATTCCTGCATTAGCAGATGGGTTCTTTCTGCCACTAGCACCACCTGGGAAGCCCCATGTCATATAGGATAGGCAACTAAAATACATGTACTGAACTAATAATCTACATTATTTATTAGCTCTCAAAATGTTATTAATTAATTATTGTTATCTTTCACTGCTATGCTACTGGGTATGTGTATGTGTATAAAGTGGCAATTTCCCAGAAAGCATTTTAAACATATGTATTATATAATAGAGTGTTATATATTATACTAACAAAGTGTACAGCAAAACAGAGTGATCTATTGACAACAAAAGGAAATATCTTTTCAAGTAGAAATAAATGGGATAGCTCCTTGTATTTCCAGATACTTATATAGCAATTGATCAAATATGTAACAGTAAGGAAGGACATTTATTTATAAATAAGGATGTGTTGCTACATACACACTGGAGTTTCCTATAAGAACTACATACATTAATTCTAAATAGAAAGTACAAACAGCATTTGAAATGTGTCTTGAAGATTTTACTAAGTAATTTAGAATTTTGGTATAAGTCTTCTATTGAACATAGTTTATTAATAATTATATTTCTTTCTGGAACTCAATTCTCTCAAATGTGTATTCATCAAAGATGGTGAACATATCACATTTTAGAAAAGTCTAATAATATTTTATGTTATGAAATAGTTTGTGCATCATGTTTTATCAAGTTGGATTGTTATTAGTGATGTGCAATCACATAATTGAATTACACTCATGTCTGCTATTAAAAATAACCACAAAGAAATGTCTTGTGATTCATAGTATCAGATATTGTAACATCATGCAAATATATTTTGATGAGATTAGTATTATTTAACATATGATGAATCATCCAATAATGCAAGATGAATTAGGACAGATCAACAAGTCCTGAGAGTATATAGTAATCATGTACAGGAGGAAATATAATTACAAATTATAATTATATTTAACAAGTTTCTCCAGGAAATGAACAAAACATAATTACTATGTAGATATATATTTGTAGTTAATGAAAATTTGTTTCATGAGAAGAGAAAATAAGAAGGGATATCTTACAATAAGCACCAAAGGCAAGAAACTGTGAATTAAAAAAAGGAAGGAAATTTTTGTACAAATAAGGTCTTAGATTAAACTTGCTCACAGAAACACTAGTTATGATGCAAACAATTGTTTATCTCTAGACTCTCAGTAAGATTCTAGGAACAAAGCAGTTACATAAATAAATAAAACTCAGTACTTCAGTGGATTTGTATTGCATTGCTCCGACAATTCTGGTGAAGAGGATACGATGTCTACTAGTTCCTAAATTGAGGCTTATGGTCTATGCCTATGCAACAGTCAGATGAGAAACCCTGGATTATAAAAAGGTTTCCTTTTGTCTCTCCATTCTGTGGTAATACTAGCCAGATGAACCATGTTCTCCAAATTCAAGATTTTACTATTGAAAAAGCATGAGTAACACAAGTTATAAAATCCAATTAAGATCATTATATGGTTACAAAATTTGGGAAGGCAGGACTTTTGCTTAAAATCTTTCCCTTAAAATGTTAAATCTTTCTGTCACATTTGGAATGGGTGTATGAGAAACCAGTCCTACAGTCATCTAAGGATAGTTCCTTTAATTTGGATAAATTGCCATCCATTTCCCTGTAAAGGTGGGTGAGAATACAACTTCTTTAGCTGGCCATGAATTATCTGTTCTGTTTAAAGAAAAAGGTTTGAAGATCTGGTGGTCAATCTCTGGGTCTACTTCATGTTTTAGCCCAAATTCATCCTGTCCACACACCATGTAGCTAGTAAAGCAGACATGATGAAGAGACCTGATAAGGAAGTAATTGAGAACCACTATAAAAGACCATGTGCCCTCATATGAGGGTAACAGGATGGAGAGTAGTTGAACTAATTACCTGAAAAAAGGCAAATAAACAAACTATTAAGCTGATAAATAGCAACATGGGAAAGAAAACCAAAGGGCTAGAACAGAATTTACATTTTTCTTTCCTCAATGCATGGAAAAACAGCCTTTTCTATTTTGATTATTAGGAAAGCTGATGCCATTGAGAAGCTTCTCAGAATTCCCGGATTGTCCACATAACTCTCTCACCAATACATATTGCCCATTTAAAAGCTTCTATTACTTCCGTGGAAGTCTTACTAAGAATGTTTTCAGTATATGACCTCATTCATGAAGACATGTACTGGTTACTGCATTAAATTCAGTTTCTAGACAATTTTCTATTTTCAACAAAGCAAACACAGTGGGGTCCATAAGATAATCACATCAAGGGATATTATGGCCAAGGGAAGGACTATTCAACACCTCATTAGAAACCTATCAGTAGGAGTTGCCAATAGCAATACTTAAACTTTTCTTTTCAGTGAGCTGGAAGAAGCTGCAGTGATATAAGAAAATGGGGGGGGGGGAGGCATTGATTTCCATTACCAGTTTGTTGTGGCTCAAAATTCACAGACATGAACCCTGGGATGGATCAAAATTACACTCTAGTCTTGTCAATCTTTGGAATCTCTTGCCAACTATTCAAACACTAGTATCTATCAGAAGAGGCAAGGCTAGATCAGCCAGAGGAAAAGTTATCAACATATATGTTTCATAAGTGACGAAATCCAAAATTTCCTACTCTGTCAGTTTTAAATCATTTGTCAAATGTTTCCTAAGGATTTTGTCCTAAGGCCTTTTATACCAATATGGTTAGGTCATATATAATTATTAATGATAAGGACATACAATTATTATTGTCTTGACTACAAGTACTCAGTTTTAGGACTATCTAGAGAAAGACAAAAAAGAGAGAGAGAGAGAGAAGAAATTAAAGACAATTTAACCTGCTTCTCAGTTAGAACTTTTAGTAAATGAGCTAACCCTTACACTGGCCAATCTATAAAGTACGGAATGAAAGAAGGGAGACTGATGGTCACTGTTGCAAGAAGCAAGGAAGACTCTGATGCTGGGAAAGATTGAAGGCAGGAGGAGAAGCATATGACAGAGGATGGGATGGCTGGATGGTATCACTGACTCAATGAACATGAGTTTGCACAAACTCTAAGAGATGGTGAAAGACTGGGAAGCCTGGTGTGCTGCAGTCCATAGGGTTGCAAATCATCAGACACAACTTAGCGACTGAACAACAACAATAACAAATATGTCAGAAGAAGGACTATAGAAAAAAGCTGTGTAGGATGCAGGAACAATTGATGTAAGAAACGGGAAAGCCTTGGGGACAAAATCGTCAGGAAACACTTGACAAATGACTCAAAACTGACAGAGTAAGAAATTTTGGAGGTAATCACTTATGAAACATATATGTTGATAACTTTTCCTCTGGCTGATCTATCTTTATCTCTTCTGATATATACTGGTGTTATTTACCTCACAATTTCTTCAGAAATTTCTTGCTTTCCTTTACTGTAGATCAATACAGTATTTGGGATGAAACTTCTACTTTTTTCTTTTCCACTGTTATTTCCATACAAGTACCTGTGAATTTCCAGATGTTCAAGCTGGTTTTAGAAAAGGCAGAGAAACGAGAGATCAAATTGCCAACATCCACTGGATCATTGAAAAAGCAAGAGAGTTTTAGAAAACCATCTATTTCTGCTTTATTGACTATGCTAAAGCCTTTGACTGTGTGGATCACAATAAACTGTAGAAGATTCGGAAAGAGATGGGAATGTCAGACCACCTGACCTGCCTCTTGAGAAAGCTGTATGCAGATTAGGAAGCAACAGTTAGAACTGGACATGGAACAGATGGTTCCAAATAGGAAAAGGAGTACATCAAGGCTGCATATTGTCACCCTGCTTATTAAATTATATTCAGAGTACATCACGAGAAACCTGGCCTGGAATAAGCACAAGCTGGAATCAAGATTGTCGGGAGAAATATCAGTAACCTTAGATATGCAGATGACACCACCCTTATGACAGAAAGTGAAGAGAAACTCAAAAGTCTCTTGATGGAAGTGAAAGAGGAGAGTGAAAAATTTGGATTAAAGCTCAACATTCAGAAAACGAAGATCATGGCATCTAGTCCCATCACTTCATGGCAAATAGATGCGGAAACAGTGTCAGACTTTATTTTTGGGGGCTTCAAAACCACTGCAGATGGTGATTGCAGCCATGATATTAGAAGACGCTTACTCCTTGGAAGAAAAGTTATGACCAACCTAGACAGTATATTCAAAATCAGAGACATTATTTGCCAACTAAGGTCCATCTAGTCCAGGCTATGGTTTTTCCAGTAGTCATGTATGGATGTGAGAGTTGGACTGTGAAGAAGGCTGAGCACCAAAGAATTGATGCATTTGAACTGTGGTGTTGGAGAAGACTCTTGAGAGTCCCTTGGACTGCAAGGAGATCCAACCAGTCCATTCTGAAGGAGATCAGCCCTGGGATTTCCTTGGAAGGAATGATGCTAACGCTGCAACTCCAGTACTTTGACTACCTCATGCGAAGAGTTGACTCATTGGAAAAGACTCTGATGCTGGAAGGGGTTGAGGGCAGGAGGAGAAGGGGACTACAGAGGATGAGATGGCTGGATGGCATCACTGACTCGATGGACGTGAGTCTGAGTGAACTCTGGGAGTTGGTGATGGACAGGGAGGCCTGGCTTGCTGCGATTCATGGGGTCGCAAAGAGTCGGACACAACTGAGTGACTGAACTGAATGGAACACTTGTAGAGTTAAGAAACATGGTCTCATTTTGATATGCTTGATGTCTGGATAGTCTGAAACCTTTTCCTCTTCAAAAGCTGATGTTCAGACAGTTGTAAGTGCTCTTTTAATAATTTTTACTTTGCAATGCCAGATAATTTGCATCAGAAAGAAAAAGCTGTTTTATTTCCACTGTCATCCAGGAATTAGGCAAATATTTACAGACTCTGAACCTAAGTAGTACCAACCTACACTTCAGATCTTAGTACAAATATCATCCATTTGCATCCCATTTTGTAGATTTAGAAACAGGTATCTTTTTTTCATAGGTTTACAGTTAAATTCTCATTTATATGTATTTGTAGGTGTGTACATAAGCTAATGTTTATATAAGTATGTATGTGCATAGATTACATATAATTACAATATTAATTATTAGTTCAGTTCAGTCTCTCAGTCATGTCTGACTCTTTCCAACCCCATGGACTGCAGCACACCAGGCCTCCCTGTTTATCACCAGTTTCCAGAGTTTGTCCAAACTCATGTCCATTGAGTCTGTGATGCTATCTAACCATCTCATCTTCTGTTGTCCTCTTCTCCTCCTACCTTCAATCTTTCCCAGCATCAGGGTCTTTTCAGATGTGGTAGTTTTTCGCATCAGGTGGCCAAAGCATTGGAGTTTCAGCTTCAACATCGGTCCTTATATTTAATCATAATTTGTTTTTAACTGAAACTTAAACTTCCATAAGAGCAGAAATCAGTTAAGATAATGCCTAACAAAAATAAATGCTTAATGGCTATTTAATTAATTAATGTTTTATGAATGACTACTTTATTTTTCCTGCTTTTTTGGCACCAAATTTACTTATCTGACAGTGTAGCTATGACTATAGACACAACTCACCTTCAAAATCAACAACTATATGTATACATCTTTAAAAATGATACTGAATGAGTTGAATTTAATTGAAATATACTGATATTTAATGGAGGTCTTTGTTGTTTTGTGTTTATTGCTTTACATACATGTATATATATATTTGAACGTTAAAGTGAAAGTCTCCCAGTTGTGCCTGACTCTTTTTGACCCCATGGACTGTAATAGTGTATAGGTGACTGGAGTGGGTCACCTTTCCCTTCTTTAGAGGATCTTCCCAACCCAGGGATTGAACCCAGGTCTCCCATACTCCAAGCAGATTCTTTACCGGCTGAGCCACAAAGGAAGTCCAAGAATACCAATATGGGTAGCCTATCCCTTCTCCAGGGGATCTTCCCCACCCAAGAATTGAACTGGGGTCTCCTGAATTTCAGGCTGATTCTTTACCAACTGAGTTATCAGGGAAGCCTGATAGATAGATAGACAGATGGACAGATAAATTTCAAGTAGTATATAATCAGATGAAAGAACACTTCCAGCTCACAGAGTTTTTCAAATAGTTGCAGTCACTTGTGGGCTGCTTTGTGTTATAAATTCTTTTATAATTTAAACTTTAGTTTTTCTGCCATATAAGTACTAACAACTTTGATTTCTACACTTTTTTTTTTCCTGTGCCAATATTTCAGTACATTATCCCTTGGGGTCCTGTTTCACATTTTTCCTATTTAAGCATACATGCTCTTGTTCACTCAAATGAACCTTCCAAATAGAAAAAGAAAAGAGCCGCAGCAGCACTGCTGGACTTGTTTCCTCAGACTGAAGTAGATAGAAACTGACTTTTTTAAACCTGTATTTAATACTGAAAGCAAAGCATTCCTCTGTCAAGTTGGAGGTGGAGGAGGCTAAAGAGGCTTTTATCCTTAAAAGTTCTGGGTCACTATTTTTGCTGATGAGAAATCAACTTCTATTGTAAGAAAATGGAGCAATATGAGACTTTGTGCTCCTGGACATAGGACTGCCATGGAATTACCGAAGCCATAGAAGACAAAAAGAAAGAAAGGGTGATTGGGCTGGGGGTCCTTATGGCAACCAGAGTTGAAACATCTTTTGAGACAAGCCTCAGGTTGACTGGAGAACAGCGGTTCTGTGTCTGTGGAGAATGTAAAGGACCAACATGATTCAGCTTTGTAGAGAGAGACCAGAGGTGGCTGCTGCCCCCAGGTAGTTTGCCTGAGCTCCAAGTGCACACGATCATCAGGATTAGCACCCTTGCCAATACTTCACTTAGAATTCATCACAATCTGCTGCAAAGGCAATATCTGAGGAAGACTTACCAAGCTCCATGTTCTGTGGACTCCATCCATTAAAAGAGCACTTAGGTAAAAGAGCGAACAGTAGGTAAATATGAATAAAGGAATAGCTATTTTAAATTTCCAGCATTAACTTTAAAAAATCCTTATACTTAAGCACCTTTCTATTGTCTAACCCCTAAAAATGAAAGAAAGAGGAAGAGAGGGAAGAAAGAAGAAAAGGGGGAAAGAAAGAGGGAGTAGGTGAGCAGCTAAGGCATACATAAAATGTCAAAATGTCTGAAATAAGGAAGACACCCAAAATTATTTCAGAAATATATACAATAGACAAGAAAAATGAACAAAAAAAATACTTACTAAAGGAAAATATCATATTAAATCACAATGAGGGACTTCTCTAGTGGTCCAGTGGTTAAAACTCCATGCTTCCAATGCAGGCAGCTCAAGTTCAATCCTTATTCTGAGAACTAAGTTCCACATGCCCCAGGGTGTGTGCATGCTCATTCACTCAGTCATGTCCGACTCTTTGCAACCCCATGGACTGTAGCCCACCAAGCTCCTTTGTCCATGGAATTTCCCAGGCAAGAATACTGGAGTGGGTTGCCATTTCCTTCCCCAGGACATCTTCCTGACCCAGGGATCAAACCTATGTCTTTTGTATTTCCTGTGTTGGCAGGCAGATTCTTTACCACTGAGCTACCTGGGAAGTCTACATGCCCCACAGCGCTGCCAAAAAAAAAAAAAAAAAAAAAGTTTCACAGTGATAACTTTAGTCTCAGTAACTGTAAGACAAAGGGGGTAATGCTTTACAAATTCTGGACGTTGCTCAGTTATGCTCCCTGAATCTCTTCAGCATTCCAAAGGAGTCCAGGGAGTTAATGACCTGGGAAACACCCCAAAATCACAGAAGGAAATTAGTGGATAAATATTTCATATTCCTTGTCCTAGAGTGGGATAACTCAGAACTAGATTTCATGTACATTTTCAGAATTCCCAGTGGGACTGATTCTTGGTTGCCCTCAGCAGGAATTTGCTCACTAACCACCTGTATCAGCTTCTTTCCTTTCTCTGTCTCATTTCCCTAGATCTCACCCCTGCCTCCATGAGTCACTTCCTTAGTTAATTGTGTGCACTCAAATTGTCGTTGTCAGTGGAAATCCAACTTAAAACAACAAGATTTTATTTATTTAATTCATTCAAGCTTGTGCTACACAATTTTCCACACAAACTTATAAATATTACATAACCCATTGTGTATAAAGTCCCAGAGTCAATGTTCAAGTGTTGCATTATCAGTGCTATTTGTTGAGGCATGAATTTATATGTGATCAATTTCTTCTCCCATGTACATTCTCTGCAGCAAATATTGACATCAAATGGACATACATCA
>SJYF01001094.1:76700-89371 GCA_006410515.1 Procapra przewalskii | reverse complement strand
ACATACATCATGTAATATCTTCATTTCCTTTTCATTTTCCTTTAGATAAATATAAAAAAGACATGTGCATAATTAGGAGGGTTATAAAGAGTTCTTATTGCCAAAGTTTATAATTTCAGATATGTGAGACACAAATGCCAACTTACATAAAAGACATTCATGAGGGCTCCAATCTCAACACCATGCTTTAGGAAGCTTCAGTCTCTTTAAAATCTACTCATGCACTGTAGCCCTCAAATCAACTGTTTTAACTATTGAAAATTTAAAATTAATTTTAACATGTGGTATGCATCTTATTAAAAGGAGAGACATTACTTTGTCAACAAAGGTCCATCTAGTCAAGGCTATTGTTTTTCCAAGTCATGTATGGATGTGAGAGTTGGACTATAAAGGTAAGTACCAAAGAATTGATGCTTTTGAACTGTGGTGTTGGAAAAGACTCTTCAGAGTCCCTTGGACTGCAAGGAGATCCAACCAGTCCATTCTGAAGGAGATCAGTCCTGAATGTTCTTTGGAAGGAATAATGTTGAAGCTGAAATTCCAATATTTTGGCCACCTGATGCGAAGAACTGACTCATTTGAGAAGACCTTGATGCTGGGAAAGATTAAATGTGGGAGGAGAAGGGGGCAACATAGGATGAGATGGCTGGATGGCATCACTGACTCAATGGACATGAGTCTGAGTAAACTCCAGGAGTTGGTGATGGACAGGGAGGCCTGGTGTGCTGCAGTCCATAGGGTCATAAAGAGTCGGACACTGAAAGAGCGACTGAACCGAACTGAACTGAACTGATGCATCTATTCTTCGTTTTCAAATTTTGGCTATTTTAAAGATCTATTACTTTATATTAATCTGGTTACAAATTAATCAAGTTAAAAATAGAAAAACCAAATCTATGAAGACTTTGATTGGAGATATATTAATCTTAAATAGCAGATATGAGGTGATGAATTTTTTATTTTTATTTTTAAGTCTTTCTATCCAGCTTCCTGCTGTTTCTTCTTTTGTTCAGATTTTCTTTTATGTCCCTTGATAACGTTCTTATATGTGTCTCATGTATGGTATTTATTGCAAATACTTTAGTATCATATTGTATCATTTTCCTTCTATTTTATAACAGGAAAGTGCTTATAATAAACAATGTAAACAATTATTCCTTGTATCCCTTGCTCTTCATCTTCACATCACCCAGGAATTGACTTCATATACAAAGAGAAATGTTGAAATTTTATTTCTAATTTTCCCTCCTTTTCAACATATGCACAGTTCTTATGATTATAGAATTAAATTCCAAAGGTTTAAGGTACACATGTACTTTCTTTTGACTGATTCATTTCAGTTGAGAATTCATCATTAAAGTGTCTTAGCAGTAATCAGCCATAAAATAAAGTTGTGTTCCATGATATTCTTACCAGTGAATAAGCCAATAAAAGGAATTTGAGCAATCCAAGGGAAGCATTTTGTGTCTGATTTTTACTGTGAGCTGAATTCTCCCTATAGAAAAACAAATGTCAGCTTCTAGAATGTCATGTTCTTTTGATTTTATGATAAACAAGGAGAGAGAGCCATGATTATAGCAGTCAGTGACCAAAAGTTTAACACCACTTCAGGATTAATGCTACTCCCTTTTTTAAGTATTAGAAGCAGTCTCCTGATTGGGAAGTTTACTTCACAGAGAAAAAAATCAATGATTATGGCATATCAAGATATTTTCTTTTTTCTAGTTGAGAATTTTTATAATATCACTCTGGAATGAACAGTTGGAATATTTGTCCAGCTATAACCAAATGGGTCAGAGATCAGGTGATATAACTCCATTTACACTTGGTGGCTGCTTTGGGATTTTTGAAGATCAATAATCTCAGATATACAGATGACACCACCCTTATGGCAGAAAGTGAAGAGGAACTAAACAGCCTCTTGATGAAACTGAATGAGGAAAGTGAAAAAGTTGGCTTAAAACTCAACATTCAGAAAATGAAGATCATGGCATCTGGTCCCATTACTTCATGGCAAATAGATGGATAAACAATGGAAACAGTGACAGGTTTTATTTTTGGGGGGTCCAGAATCACTGCAGATGGTGACTGCAACCATGAAATTAAGACACTCACTCCTTGGAAGCAAAGCTATGACCAACCTTGACAGCATATTAGAAAGCAGAGACATTACTTTGCTGACAAAGTCTGGCTAGTCAAAGCTATGGTTTTTCCAGTAGTCTTGTGTAGATGTGACATTTGGACCATAAAGATAGCTGAGCGCCAAAGAACTGATGCTTTTGAACTGTGGTTTATTGGCGAAGACTCTTAAGAGTCTCTTGGACTGCAAGGAGATCCAACTAGTCTATCCTAAAAGAAATCAGGCCTGAATATTAATTGGAAGGACTGATGCTGAAGCTCCAATACTTTGGACACCTGATGTGAAAAACTGACTTATTTGAAAAGACCCTGATGCTGGGAAAGACTGAAGGAAGGAGAAGAAGGGGACGACAGAGGATGAGATGTTTGGAATGCATCACTAACTCAATGGACATGAGGTTGAGCAAGCTCTGGGAGTTGGTGATGGACAGGGAGGACTGGTGTGCTGCAGTCCATGGGGTCACAAAGAGTTAGACATGACTGAGCAACTGAACTGAACTGAACTGAACTGAAGATACAATTTTTAGCAATGTGCTCCCTTGTCCCTTGAAATAAAAATTTATTGATACATTTCATTACTTTTCATGGATAGAAGTATCACTTAATATAAAGTGTGAGATTTTTTATAAGATACTTTACAAGGAAGGTCAAATTTCCAAATAAAGTTAAATGGTGTTGAGTATCTTTTAGGTGGGTTGGAAATTAAGTATCAGTGATTTCAAGAATCTCTTTCTCCCTTGATACCAAGACCCCCGTGTTACACATATAATATGCACTATTTCACACACACAAAGCCACTGCTGCAGCAATTGTTATATGTGGGCTTCGCCTAGCTTCTTGCAGGGCCAGTCTGAGGGTACTTCATCTCAGGTTCAGGTTTTGTCCCTGTACCTCTCTCCCTAGGGCTTCTCAGTTAACATTTTCTTTGGCTATGGATTTGCCTTCTTAGACTGCACAATTTCCGCCATCATCACAATCCTGCTCTCCCAAGTCTTATAGAAGTCAAATATATTGATGAAATATCACACACAACACTGTCTCACAGCAGAAGAGACAGTTCTTACAATGAAGGAAATGATACAGTGGATTCAAGGCCATAAACTTCACTGGCTTTTTCATATATTCCAATATTCAAATGCAGCTAATTTAATAAAATATGAAGTTCAGCTCAGAGCTTTGTCTTAAAGGGAATATACCAAAATTTTCATTAACCTTGAAGCCACAAAACCTGATCATATTAAAGTTTTAATGCAAATTATCTAGCAGGCACAGAAAATGTTGCTATTGTGGCAAGACATATGAATCCTGATTCCATTAAAAGCCAAGGTATCTGATAAACAGCCAGAGGATGGAAAATTACATCCCAGTAAGGAGAACTAGAGATCTCTTCAAGAAAATTAGAGATATCAAGGGAGCATTTCTTGCAAAGATGGGCTCGATAAAGGACAGAAATGGTCTGGACCTAACAGAAGCAGAAGATATTGAGAAGAGGTGGCAAGAATACACAGAAGAACTGTACAAAAAAGATCTTCATGACCTGGATAATCACGATGGTGTGATCACTCATCCAGAGCCAGACATCTTGGAATGTAAAATCAAGTGGGCCTTAGAAAGCATCACTATGAACAAAGCTAGTGGAGGTGATGGAATTCCAGTTGAGCTGTTTCAAATCCTGAAAGATGATGCTGTGAAAGTGTTGCACTCAATATGCCAGCAAATTTGGAACTCTGCAGTGGCCACAGGACTGGAAAAGGTCCATTTTCATTCCAATCGCAAAGAAAGACAATGCCAAAGAATGCTCAAACTACTGCACAATTGCACTCATCTCACACGCTAGTAAAGTAATGCTCAAAATTCTCCAAGCCAGGCTTCAGCAATATGTGAACTGTGAACTTCCAGATGTTCAAGCTAGTTTTAGAAAAGGCAGAAGAACCAGAGAGCAAATTGCTAATATCCACTGGATCATGGAAAAAGCGAGAGTTCCAGAAAAACATCTATTTCTGCTTTATTGACTATGCCAAAATATTTGACTGTGTGGATCACAATAAACTGTGGAAAATACAGAAAGGGATGGGAATACCAGACCACCTGACCTGCTTCTTGAGAAATTTGTATGCAGATCAGCAAGCAACAGTTAGAACTGGACATGGAACAACAGACTATTTCGAAATAGGAAAAGGAGTATGTCAAGGCTGTATATTGTCACTCTGCTTATTTAACTTATATGCAGAGTACATCATGAGAAACCTGGGCTAGAAGAAGCACAAGCTGGACTCAAGATTGCTTGGAGAAATATCAATAACCTCAGATATGCAGAAGACACCACCCTTATGGCAGAAAGTGAAGAGGAACTAAAAAGCCTCTTGATGAAAGTGAAAGAGGAGAGTGAAAAAGTTGGTTTAAAGACCAACATTCAGAAAATGAAGATCATAGCATCTGGTCCCATCATTTCATGGGAAATAGATGGAGAAACAGTGGAAACAGTGTCTGACTTTATTTTTGGGGGGATCCAAAATCACTGCAGATGGTGATTGCAGCCATTAAATTAAAAGATGCTTACTCCTTGGAAGAAAAGTTATGACCAACCTAGATAGCATATTGAAAAGCAGAGACATTACTTTGCTAACAAAGGTCCGTCTCGTCAAAGCTATGTTTTTTCCAGTGGTCATATATGGATGTGAGATTTGGACTGTGAAGAAAGCTGAGCACCAAAGAATTGATGCTTTTGAACTGTGGTGTTGGAGAAGACTCTTTAGAGTCCCTTGGCCTGCAAGGAGATCCGACCAGTCCATTCTGAAGGAGATCAGTCCTGGGATTTCTTTGGAAGGAATGATGCTAAACCTGAAAATCCAGTATTGGCCATTTCATATGAAGAGTTGACTCACTGGAAAAGACTCTGATGCTGGGAGGGATTGGAGACAGGAGGAGAAGGGGACGACAGAGGATGAGATGGCTGGATGGCATCACTGACTCGATGGACATGAGTCTGAGTGAACTCCGGGATTTGGTGATGGACCGGGAGGCTTGGCATGCTGCAATTCATGGGGTCACAAAGAGTAGGACAAGACTGAGTGACTGAACTGAACTTAACTGTAGGAGAACTAAGGGGCGAATGCATAATTAAAGACAACACAGTTTGACTAAGGCAAAAGTAGTGACTCAGATCCCTTGAGGGCAAAGGCAAGAGATACAGATCAACTGACTGAAGGTGAAAGCACATTACAATAGGAGATGGAGAAGAGAGACAGATTTTTCAACAAACAGATGCAGCAAGGGAGATTTGCTCCCATAATCCTCTTACCATAAATCTTATCAGAGACTGACCTTCCCAGGCTTCAGCAATATGTGAACTGTGAACTTCCTGATGGTCAAGCTAGTTTTAGAAAAGCCAGAGGAACCAGAGATCAAATTGCCAACAACTGATGGATCATTGAAAAAGCAAGAGAGTTCCAGAAAAACATCTATTTCTGCTTTATTGACTATGCCAAATTCTTTGACTGTGTGATCACAATAAACTGTGGAAGATTTGGAAAGAGATGGGAATACCAGACCACCTGACCTGCTTCTTGAGAAAGCTGTATCAGGTTAGGAAGGAACAGTTAGAACTGGACATGGAACAACAGACTAGTTCCAAATAGGAAAAGGAGTATGTCAAGGCTGCATATTGTCACTCTGCTTATTTAACTTCTATGCAGAGTACATCATGAGAAACGCTGGGCTGGAAGAAGCACAAGCTGGAATCAAGATTGCCGGGAGAAATATCAATAACCTCAGATATGCAAATGACTCCACCCTTATGGCAAAAAGTGAAGAGGAGCTAAAAAGCCTCTTGATGAAAGTGAAAGTGGAGAGTGTAAAAGCTGGCTTAAAGCTCAACATACAGAAAATGAAGATCATGGTATCTGGTCCCATCATTTCATGGGAAATAGATGGGGAAACAGTGGAAACAGTGTCAGACTTTATTTTTCTGGGCTCCAAACTCACTATAAATGGTGATTGCAGCCATGAAAGTAAAAGACACTTACTCCTTGGAAGAAAAGTTATGACCAATCTAGATAGCGTGTTGAAAAGCAGAGACATTACTTTGCCATCAAAGGTCCTTCTAGTCAAGGCTATGGATTTTCCAGTGGTCATGTATGGATGTGAGATTTGGACTGTGAAGAAAGCTGAGCGCCAAAGAATTGATGCTTTTGAACTCTGGTGTTGGAGAAGACTCTTGAGAGTCCCTTGGACTGCAAGGAGATCCAACCAGTCCATTCTGAAGGAGATCAGCCCTGGGTCTTTGGAGGAAATGATGCTGAAGCTGAAACTCCAGTACTCTGGCCACCTCATGTGAAGAGTTGATTCACTGGAAAAGAGTCTGATGCTGGGAGGGATTGGGGGCAGGAGAAGAAGGGGACAACTGAGGATGAGATGGCTGGATGGCATCACTGACTCGATGGATGTGAGTCTGAGTGAACTCCGGGAGTTGGTGATGGACAGGGAGGCCTGGCGTGCTGCTATTCATGGGGTGGTCTAGAGTCGGACATGACTGAGCGACTGAACTGAACTGAACTGACCTTCCCTTTGTGTCAATCTTGTGATGAAATAGACTTAATAGAGGGTGTGGTACATCTTAGATGTATGATAGCAATTAATAAGGAACTTCTATGCATTATTTAAGAAGCTCTTGCCCTTAAAGCTTCTCATTTGAGTTGCTGCTACAAGCAACATAGTGCATGTTACAAGCTTTCTTTGCATCTAGCCTGGGGCTTTGCTGTTGATGTGAAAGTGGAGGAACTGAGAACAGCTCATGCATTCCTGGGTTCTATCCCTGGGTTGGGAAGATCCCCTGGTGAAAGAAAATGCTACACACTCCAGTATTCTGTCCTGGATAATTCCATGGACTTTATAGTCCATGGAGTTGCAAAGAGCTGGACACAGCTCAGAGACTTTCGCTTTTAGCAAACATGCATTTCTTAGTTGTGATGTTTATGCTTATGTCCCTATGAGGACAACATTTGACCAATGGTGTATAATAATTCACCTCTTCATTTCCTTGAGGTTCAGTCCTGAGATGCATTTATTGACTGTTCAGTATATTTATTGAGGTTTCTTTGTACATGAGAAGCAGTTCTGAGCTACTCATTGCCTGAGTCTATATGGTGTAAAGGGTTTAGGTGGTTCTATAGGTCAAGGAATCCACTTCCTTCACTTACTAAGATTAGAACCATCATTCCCATTACAATTTTAAGGGTGCTTATTGACTAATCTCTGAAAATCACAACCTCCACCTCAACCTTCAGACCTGTGTCCCATGTGGTACTTGGATATACTTCCAGACAACCACTTATTGCTTTTGTACTTTTGACTAGGAGAATTCAACTTTCTCTGAGATCTGGCCCCTTACTCTTCCTCAGTTCTTGGCAGCATTCAAGGACAACTTGGCATAACTACCATGAGTATAGCCTATAAAAATGTGATACTTTCAATCACTCTTGAGATAACAAATCAATATTTTTGCAGACCTAGAGTATTGGATGTTTTCATTTTTCCTTAAAGAACTTGACATTAAGAAATAAAACAACTAATTTCCCAACTTTCTTATTTCACACAATTTTGTGGGAAAGCAAAACTTACTGTTGATGTAGACAGAAGAATATTGGACTTGAGAACTATGTATAATATTGATTTTTCTCTCTTTCTTATGAAGTGTATGTCTTTGAGTATGTCTGAACCTCAGTTGTCTCACCTTTAACTTGGGAATGATAATATCTATAGTATAGGACTGCTACGGAGAAAACAAGCAATAATATTTGTGATAATCTGCCTTCAATTTACAGAAATGATCAGTTCAGTTCAGTTCAGTTGCTCAGTTGTGTCCGACTCTTTGCAACCCCGTGAACCGCAGCATGCCAGGCCTCCCTGTCCATCACCAACTCCCAGAATTCACCCAAACCCATGTCCATTGAGTTGATGATGCCATCCAGCCATCTCATCCTCTGTCATCCCCTTCTCCTCCTGCCCTCAATCTTTTCTAGCATCAGGGTCTTTTCAAATAAGTCAGCTCTTTGCATAAGGTGGTCAACGTATTGGAGTTTCAGCTTCAGCATCAGTCCTTCAAATGAATATTTAGGACTGATTTCTTTTAGGATGGACTTGTTGGATCTCCTTGAAATCCAAGGGACTCTCAAGGGTCTTCTCCAACACCACAGTTCAAAAGCATCAATTCTTCGGCACTCAGCTTTCTTTATAGTCCAACTCTCACATTCATACAACTACTGGAAAAACCATAGCCTTGACTAGATGGACCTTTGTTGACAAAGTAATGTCTCTGCTTTTGAATATGCTGTCTAGCTTGGTCATAACTTTCCTTCCAAGGAATAAGCGTCTTTACTTTCATGGCTGCAATCACTATCTACAGTGATTTTGGAGCCCCAAAAAGTAGTCTGTCACTGTTTCCATTTTTTCCCCATCTGTTTGCCATGAAGTGATGGGTCCAGATGCTATGATATTAGTTTTCTGAATGTTGAGCTTTAAGCCAACTTTTTCAGTCTTCTCTTTCACCTTCATCAAGAGGCTCTTTAGTTCTTCTCTTTCAGCCTTAAGGGTGGTGTCATCTGCATATTTGAGGTTATTGATATATAGGAAGTATCTATTATTATGGATATATAAAATCTATGTCAACACAGTGTTGACTATATCCAAACATTTTTTTGTTCAAAAAGAATGCTGCACATTAAATAAAAATACATTTGAGAGAGTGAGAAAGAGTGAAGTCACTCAGTCATGTCCGACTCTTTGCGACCACATGGACTATAGCCTACCAGGCTCCTCCCTCCATGGGATTCTCCAAGCAAGAGCACTGGAGTGGGTTGCCATTTCCTTCTCCAAAAAATGCATTTAATGAAATACATTTAATGAAACACAATCATGGAGTCTGTCACTGGGTCAGAATGAATAAAAATGTGCACCTACATCTACTTGAACAAGTAATAGAAGAAGGAAGTGCTGCTGAAATAGATGAGGGGGCAGTGGTTTCTATGCCTGGTGAAGATCATCTATGTAGTAACATATATGTAGCCTTATAATGCCAAAGCTAAAGAAAAATATGCATTAAAATTAAAAATAACATTATAGCTCTCTATATTAAAGATCATTCTTTTCCTACCTGATTAGATTTTAATATTTACCCTTAACTTTACTTATCTGTAAAATGGCAGTGAGAACATCTACTCTAGAATGACTGATTTCTTCTAATTTCTCACACTTTGAAGTGCAATAAATATTTAAGGAATGTTTCCTGAAGAAATTTCTGATGAAATTTTTAAAGGTTATAAGGAACTTAGAAAACAGAAAATGCAATTTTCTTTTAAAATATATCTTTATACATGCATTGTCCATGATCAGAAATCTTTAAGTGAAATCGTTGAATAATCAAATCATATAAAATGAACTTAAAACATCACCATGGTTTATTAAAACCATGTTTATTTCTTTGATACACCATAATTTCCTTACGCTTGATTAGTAGAGTATGACAGGAATGATATCAATGAAAGAGAGTTGTCTCATTTCATGACTATCCACTGCTGACTGGCCTCATTACTTGAATGTAAGCTTTCATTTTCATTTCCTTTAATAGCCTTAAGGGAAATCCAGGTGTTTGTGAATGGGAAATGAAGTGGACTGCATTTTTTATATTTATGAAAGTGTGTAGAATTCTTATGATTTGTATATTGTAGCCAGTAAAGATTAAAAGGCAACTTTCTGCACCAATTAGGAAAGATAGAATATGCCTTGCTTTTAATCATCTGCATAATTAATTTTGACTTTTATTTACAATGTTCCAACCACAATAGAGAAATGAAATGGATTTTTTAAGAGCATTATGATGTTCTTTGAATGCCATCATTCTATATAAGTAGATCATATTTTTGCTTTTATCAATGATTTAAAAACAAAACAATACAAAGCTTTCTGTAAGTCCAGTAAAATGGCACGTTGCATGGATACCATGGAAGGAAAGAGAGATTATTTTTTCACTGAAAATTCACATTTGTGAATTCACAAGTGTATCTAGGTTGTTTAGAAGTAAAATGCCAAAAATCATTTTAAAAAAGAAAGTTGCAGTGTTTGAAGCATTAATTAAGCCTCCTTTTTCTGACATGTCATTCCACTTCACAAAAAGCATTTCATTTTAAAAATTTATCAAACTTGTGGAAAATATTTAAGATTAGTAAAGATAACTCACATTTTATTTATTTACTTGTTTTTCATTTGTAAGACCCCACATCTAGGTTCACCAATTAAGAAGTTTTTACTGAAGGAATTTCCAGTGAAAATTTTAAAGACTATGAACTAAGAAAATGAGAAGCTATTATTTTGCTACATGTGTTTTGTCACTGTTCTACACACACAAACGCATATGCACATGTTACTATTAGTTTTTCTCATGAACCATCTGAAAATTGTTGTCATGACCAAAGGTTGAATAAAAGCATTTCTCATTTGCATGAAAGTTTGGTCTTTGATGAACTCTCTAGCTCTATTCCTTTTGCTATCTGATAAATGTTGGATTGTCAACTGTGTTGCTAGACACTTACAGAAAAAACAAAAATGTATTCAAACTGGTAAACTGCATGAATACTCAACAGTAACCCATAACATGGGTTTCACAGAATGTGCTGACTCATAACTGACATATCCTTTGGCCTGGGAAGCACTGTTTATGAAGTTCTCATTGGAGATACTGGCCCTGTGGAGCCTGAAACATTTTAGCTACATCAGTTCCTGTAACCTCTTGATTAGGGTCATGTCTTTCAACCTTTGGACTGAAGCAAGGACTCCTGCAGAAGAGCCATGCCTGATGCTCTCCTTCTGCAAGCTGTGATTCCCTCTTTGCTCCTTCTGATTAGTATGATGCTAAGGGTGGCCTTTAAGGCTCTTTATGCCAAGTGTGACCTTTAAGGCTCTTATGAGACTGAATGTCTAGTCTGAGAGCCTCAAGCTACACATATCATCCCCCTTGATCTTCAAATTTTTCAGTGTATATTTCCTGAAAACAGAGATATTTTCTTACATAGCCACATTCACACTTTGCAAGTTCAGGAAATTTAAAATTTATACAATGGTTTTTCAAATTTATTGACTGTATTTCAATGTTTTATATGGTGAATAGAAAGTAAATAAAAAGTATAAAGACTGTGAAGGAAGAAATTAAATAGTCTTTGTTCATAGGAGATACAATCAGCTATATTAAAAAAGTCTGAAAAACACCTGGGGAAAATTTCTTGGAACTATTTATAGGTTGAAAGAAATAAACTATTGACATAGTAACAACAGAGCTTTCCAGGTGGCGCTACTGGTAGAAACCTGCCTGCCAATACCAGAGGCATAAGAGAAGTGGGTTCAATCCTTGAGTAAATTTGACTCAGATCTAATGAGATGGATGAAACTGGAGCCGATTATACAGAGTGAAGTAAGCCAGAAAGAAAAACACCAATACAGTATACTGACACATATATATGGAATTTAGAAAGATAGTAATGATGACACTGTATGTGAGACAATAAAAGAGACTCAGAGGTATAGAATGGACTTTTGGCCTCTGAGGGAGAGGGAGAGGGTGGGATGATTTGGGAGAAGGGCGTTGAAACATGTATACTATCATACAAGAGACAAGCGCCAGTCTATGTTTAGTACAGGATGCTTGGGGCTGGTGCACAAGATGATCCAGGGAGATGGTATGGGGTGGGAGGTGGGAGGGGGCTTCTGTATTGGGAGATCGTATACACTTGTGGCTGATTCATGTCAATGTATGGCAAAACCAACACAGTATTGTAACGTAGAATAAAGTATTAAAAAAAAAAAAAAAGATCCCCTCAAGTAGGGAATGGCCACCTACTCCAGTGTGCTTGCTTGGAGAATCCCAAGCCAGGACAGAGGAGCCTGGAAAGCTGTTAGTCCATAGGGTCACAAAGAGTTGAATATGACTGAAGAGAATTAGCAGGCTTGCATGCACATAGTAACAACATGGATGAATCTCAAAATAATGTTTTGAGATTTAAACCTCAAAACAATTTTTAAAAATGATAATTATTATACTGAGCCTAAAAAATTAGATAAAAGCAACACATATTGCATACATTCCTTTATATAAAATTCTAGGAAATGAAAACCAATCTATAGTAACAGAAATGACTCACTGTTTGCCTGTAGACAAGATGAGGGTGCAGGGAGTGGCAGGAAGGAGATGTTAAAAAAATGATTTGGGAACTTGTTGAGGATGATGGGTATATACACTATCTTCCTTTGGTGGTTTTACAGGAATGGGCATTTATTAAAATGAATTACATGCTTTAACATGTGCAGTTTATTTTGTATCAACTTTCTCTCTACAGAGCTGCATTTTTTTTAATTAAAATTGCCTTTAAAAGGAACAAAACTAATTTATTTTTATAATAGACTATTTTGTATTAAGTTATTTAAAACTTTAATAGTTTCATAAAAATAGCTTATATTAACCTCTATTCTACAGAGACCTTAACCTC
>SJYF01001094.1:66366-76692 GCA_006410515.1 Procapra przewalskii | reverse complement strand
AGACCTTAACCTCTCAATATCAATGTAGATTTGATAGCTAACTAGTAGTTCATCCATGTAAAATCTCTGAGTATGATATTGTAGAAAAAATTTATTTCTGTGTTTGATCACTATTCATCAAATTAAACTTACTGCTCTCTTTGTCTTCATGTCCCAGTTCAATTACTGAACTTTTGCTTGTTCTGAGATATACACTCTCTTCTGTATTTCAGCTTTAGTTAGTAGAATGTTTCTTTACTTACACAAACTGGGGCCATCTCTTCACATCTCCTCTGTGTCTATTATATTTAGAACCAAGTGTCTGAACTCAGACCCTGTGCTGTGGCATCTCTCCTGTTTTGTTTCTTGACTGCCCCAACACTTCTTCTTGCTGCACCCTATCAGCCTTTTCCTCATGTGTTTTGTCATTTCTTGCCAGCTATTCCTTATGCATATGCTCTGGACTTCCACATATTATCTTTTCTGGATATTGTGTTATATATAAAACTGCAGAAACTTAAAGATGACTCAGGTTCCCAGTAACACATATTACTGCTGCTGCTGCTAAGTCGCTTCAGTCGTGTCCAACTCTGTGTGACCCCATAGAAGGCAGCCTACCAGGCTCTTCTCTTCATGGGATTCCCTGGGCAAGAATATTGGAGTGGGTTGCCATTGCCTTCTTCAATGAATGAAAGTGAAAAATGAAAGTGAAATCGCTCAGTTGTGTCTGACTCTTAGCGACTCTATGGAATGCAGATTACCAGGCTCTTCCGTCTATGGGATTTTCCACAAGAGTACTGGAGTGGGGTCCCATTGCCTTCTCTGAACACGTACTAGCCATAGGAAATGTGGAGTTCAAGGTCAAAAATTTCTAAGTTGTTCAATTTCATTGACATTTGTTATCTCATGCCACAAGATATATAGCCCAGGTCAAACAACAAACTTATTAAAGAAGTCTCATAAATATGCAAAATGGATGTTCAGTTCAATTCAGTCACTCATTAGTCTCCGATTCTGCAACCACATGAATCATAGCTCGCCAGGCCTCCCTGTCCATCACCAACTCCAAGAATTCACTCAAACTCACATCCATTGAATCAGTGATGCCATCCAGCCATCTCATCCTCTATCATCCCCTTCTCCTCCTGCCCTCAATCTCTTCCAGCATCAGGGTCTTTTCCAATGAGTCAACTCTTTGCATGAGGTGGCCAAAGTATTGGAGTTGCAGCTTCAGCATCAGTCCTTCCAATGAACACTCAGGATTGATCTCCTTTAGGATGTACTGGTTGGATCTTCTTGAAGTCCAAGGGACTCTCAAGAGTCTTCTCCAATACCACAGTTCAAAAGCATCAATTCTTCAGTACTCAGCTTTCTTCACAGTCCAACTCTCATATCCATACATGACCACTGGAAAAAAACATAGCCTTGACTAGATGGACCTTTGTAGGCAAAGTAATGTCTTTGATTTTCAACATGCTATCTAGGTTGGTCATAACTTTCTTTCCAAGGAGTAAGTGTCTTTTAATTTCATGGCTGCAATCACCATCTGCAGTGATTTTGAAGCCCCTCAAAGTAAAGTCTGACACTGTCTCCACTGTTTCCCCATCTATTTCCCATGAAGTGATGGTACCAGATGCCATGATCTTCGTTTTCTGAATGTTGAGCTTTAAACCAACTTTTTCACTCTCCACTTTCACTTCCATCAAGAGACGTTTTAGTTCCTCTTCACTTTCTGCCATAAGGGTGGTGGCATCTGCATATCTGAGGTTACTGATACTTCTCCCGGCAATCTTGATTCCAGCTTGTGCTTCTTCCAGTCCAGTTTTTCTCATGATGTATTCTGCATATAAGTTAATAAGCAGGGTGACAATATACAGTGTTGACGTACTCCTTTTCCTATTTGGAACCAGTTTGTTTTTCCATGTCCAGTTCTAACTGTTACTTCCTGACTGGCATATAGGTTTCTCAAGAGGCAGGTCAGGTGGTCTGGTATTCCCATCTCTTTCTGAATATTCCACAGTTTATTGTGATCCACACAGTCAAAGGCTTTGGCATAGTCAATAAAGCAGAAATAGAAATTTTTCTGGAACTCTCTTGCTTTTTCAATGATCCAGTGGATGTTGGAAATTTGATCTCTAGTTCCTCTGCCTTTTCTAAAACCAACTTGAACATCTGGAAGTTTATGGTATATGTACTGCTGAAGCCTGGCTTGGAGTGTTAAATTGGGTCAAACAAATGTTATTTATTATTAGCCTTGTTGAGTTTCTCATTTCTAAGTTTGAGAACAAAGTAATGAATATTACAAAAAATATAATTATTGATCAGTGTTTGGGAAGTTTGGTTCATATACCATTAAGAAAAAATAATAATACAAGCCCAATTCTGCAAATATGCAGCATAATTTTAAGAACTCATCCTTAATTTCTTCAAATTTAAATTAATACAATATGCCCTAAAGAAATTGATAGACCATAAATTCCCTGTGGGAACTGTATGACCAATAAGCAGATTTTTAGTTGAATTTCTTTTAGGCATTATTTTCTTAATTTAAACTTGGAATAATGAAGGGTGATTTGCAAATTTATTATGCAGGTTTCTTGTTTTAACATGAGCATTTAAAAAATTCTATGTGACACTTGCATAGTCAGCACAAATTTAGATAAATCTTTGGTGTGATGTAGGTCTAAGTAACCCATATATTTAAATCTGCAAAGGGAAAGGAACTAGATTCAGGAAGACCTCTTCACAGATAATCTCTTGCTGGCAAGTGCCCTTGATGAGATTTGAAAATTATCATAGTTACTTATAGAGCTCATTAAATGTTTAAAGCTAGTAAATAGTACTTGTAAAATTTTACCCTTTGGAATATTATAGACCTTTGTATCATAAAGCTGGCTTCCCTGGTGGCTCAGACGGTAAAGCTTCTGCCTACAATGCAGGAGACCCGGGTTAGATTCCTGGGTCAGGAAGATCCCTTGGAGAAGGAAATGGCAATCCGCTCCAACAGTCTTGCCTGGAAAATCCCATGGACAGAGGAGCCTGATAGGCTACAGTCCATGGGGTCGCAAAGAGTTGGACATGACTGAGCGACTTCACTTCACTTGTATCATAAAAGGAAAGAAGTGAACTGAGATTTTAAGTGTTAAAATTTTAGATAGCACATGCTAACATCATCTGATCCACCTATGTGGAGACCACTGTAAACAAATTTTAGAAACCTGGTTAAATTTACTTTATCATATGATTTTATGTAAATTTCATGATAGTTTTTAAAACAAATTTTTTCTTTAAGGAGCAAGTGATTAAGTTGGCTTAAAGATTTTTTGGTGCCTTTTTTATGTAAAACATCGAAGAATTGGGGGTTGGCTAGAGATGATATTCAAATTAAAATATATAAATCAGTATATTGGAAAATAGAATTAAATGTTTTAAATACTCTTAGGGAATTCTTAAATATTCTAGCAAAATGTAAAAAAAGAAAAAATATCTTTCCTCTCAATCTCTCTTCTTTGAAAACCTAATAGGTAAATTGGAGATGTCTGCAGGAAGAAGTGGATTTTCTTCTCATTAAAGTATCATATGAAATATTCTTATACATATCAGCTATGAATGTACAAGATGAAGCTTTCTGTCTGAGAAATTTTACATGGGTAGTTAGCAACAGTTAAAACTGGACATGGAACAACAGACTGGTTCCAAATAGGAAAAGGACAGAGTACATTATGCAAAATACTGGGCTGGATGAAGCACAAGCTGAATTCAAGATTGCCAGGAGAAATATCAATAACCTCAGATATGCAGATGACACCACCCATATGGCAGAAAGCAAAGAGGAACTAAGAAACCTATTGATAAACGTGAAAGAGGAGAGTGAAAAAGTTGGCTTAAAACTCAACATTCAGAAAACTAAGATCATGGAATCTGGTCCCATTACTTCATGGCAAATAAATGGGGATACAATGGAAACAATGAGAGACTTTATGTTTTGGGGCTCCAAAATCACTGCCGATGGTGACTGCAGCCACGAAATTAAAAGACTCTTGCTTCTTGGAAGAAAAGCTATGACCAAGCTAGACAGCATATTAAAAAGTAGAAACATTACTTTACCAACAAAGGTCCATCTAGTCAAAGCTATGGTTTTTCCAGTAGTCATGTATGGTTGTCAGAGTTGGACTATAAAGAAAGCTGAGTGCTGAAGAACTGATGTTTTTGAACTGTGGTGTTGGAGAAGACTCTGGAGAGTCTCTTGAACTGCATGGAGATTCAACCAGTTAATCCTAAAGAAAATCAGTCCTGAATATTCACTGGAAGGACTGATACTGAAGCTGAAACTCCAATATTTTGGCTACCTAAAGTGAAGAACAGACTCATTGGAAAAACCCTGATGCTGGGAAAGAATGAAGATGGGAGGAGAAGGGGATGACAGAGGCTGAAATGGTTGGATGGCATCACTGATGCAATGACATGAGTTTGATTAGGCTCCAGGAGTTGGTGATGGACAGGGAAGCCTAGCTTGCTGCAGTCCAATTGTGTCACAAAGAGTCGGACATGACTGAGAGACTAAACTGAACTGAGTTAAGCTTTCACTGATACTCAATTTTCCTGAAAACTTAAGTCACTGATGCAACTTAAGGGTGTACTTAAAAGGGGGAAAAAAATCAGTGTTCATATAGATCAATCAGTTCCAGGGACATAACTGGCAGACTAACTATTTTTTGAACTAAACTTGACTGTATGGAAATAACCATTAGTGTCTGTCAATGGATCCTAGTAGTCAAAAAGAATGCAGTCTGAGAAGAAGCATCACTGGCCACCTTTAAGAAAGCCCTTTAATAGTGTGGTGACCAAAGAAGCCAAGAACCAAGGGTTTAGAAGTAAAAAGGTGATAGCATGTTCAGCCAACAAACCTCACTTAGAATAGCAAAACTTAAAAAAAAAAAAGAAAGAACCTGTAAACTAAAAGGATTTAGTGGATGAATACAAAAACATGTGAAAGAAAAAGGAAATTGCTAATAAAATCAGAAGAAATAAAATGCACACTTTTTGAAAAAGTGAGGGAAAATCCTTAATGCGACAAAAAAAAGCAAAGAAACTTTGAGGTGAAAAGAAAAAAGTGAGAGTATTTACATGAATTTCCTAATCACCTCACTGTAATAAGAGAGTTGTAATCTGCAAAGAGAAAAGAGTCAAATTTTTGAAAGGTGGAAAATGAGTTAAATAAATTCTGTGAAATAGAATGAACAATCCATCAGAAATTAAGGCAAAATTGACTAAGAAGTATTGCTGATTTTGGTTTTATGTCACCACATTTACTATTTCTTTATTCATTTTAAATCTCATAGATCTTTTATTCTGTTTTACTTATAACAATAAAGATATTGTAATATTGACAAGGTTGGTGATACAGAGATTGCTAAAAATGGTCTAACTAACTAAACAGATGAGGAGAATAATGCAACACAGAAAACACTGCAATTCTTTACTATAAATCTTTCTTTGTCTGGCAAGTAGAGCTATGGAAATTCTGCTTATATTTCCTGGCTTCTACATATCATTCAGTTCAGTTCAGTCACTGAACGACTCTTTGCGACTCCATAAACCGTAGCATGCCTGGCCTTCCTGTCTATTACCAACTCCCGCAATCTACCCAAAAAAACCCATGTCCATTGAGTCAGTGATGCCCTCCAACTATCTCATTCTCTGTCATTCCCTTCTCCACCTGCCCTCAATCTTTCCCAGCAACAGGATCTTTTCAAATAAGTCAGCTCTTTGCATCAGGTGGCCTAAGTATTGGAGTTTCAGCTTCAACATCAGTCCTTCCAATGAACACCCAGGACTGATGTTTATATGCTTTAGCTAGATCTTGACTCCCAGTTGCAACCTATTTATCTACCTTACATGTTAGTGAACTTTTCATATAATTATTAATATCAATATATTCTACTTATATTTACCGGATTTCCCCAAATGTCCCTCATTGTACTTTGGCAAATATACAAACCTTAATTTTAAATAATAATTAGAAATATGATGCACCATCTCTGTTCAAGCTTTAGTGTACCTGTGAAAGTCGCTCAGTTGTGTCCTCTGTACAGTCGATGGAATTTTCCAGGTCAGAATACTAGGATCAGTAACCTTTCCCTTCTCCAGGGGATTTTCTCCAGGGATCAAACCTAGGTCTCCTGTCTTGCAGGCAGATTTTTAACCTGCTGAACCATAAGGGAAGCCTTAGTGTAGCTAATGGAGTATATAAAGTCTTATGCCTTGAATACTAGAGGTAGGAGCTTAATGTAGCAATTTACGATAAGGCTAAAGGCAACACCTTCCCTAATAAAAAGGAATTACCTCAGAAAATTTCTTGTGTGGCTGAATGCTACATTAGGTTGCATGTGTGCTAAGTCTCTTCAGTCATGTCCGATTCTTTGTAACCTTATGAAACTGTAGCCTGTCAGGCTCCTCTGTCCATGGGATTCTCCAGGCAAGAATACTGGAGTGGGTTGCAGGGCCCTCTTCAGGGGGATCTTCATGACCCAGGGATTGAACCTGCATTTCTTAAGTCAGGAAATATTAAGCAAAAGGTAAAAATGTCAGGAAAACTAACTTTGTACAGAATAGAAATCTATTCAAGAGGTGATTGTAGCATAGCAACATTAGTATATTGGAATGAAATTTTGAAGTGTTTGTAAAATGGGAATAAGGCAGAAAAACAGAGTGGATTAATGGATATTTGCAGTAATTACAGCATAAACCAAGCTTCTACAAAGGATAAGTTTGAGTAGGAGCCCATAGACAACTGCAGAGCCTGTGATGCACATACTCAGAGGAGAGCTGCCATAAGATAACTAATTTGCTTCTACAGTCTTGGACAGAGTCAGTAAATGAATTACTTTGTTCAAAGGGTTTAAAAATAGAAAATGCATAGGAGGAGTATTTATGGAATTTTTTTTAAACAACCACATGCTCATAATTCCAATTAATAACATTTTTTTAAAGTATAACTAGAAAAATTAAGTTTTTTTTTTTCTGCTGTCTCACTCAAAACACTACTTTCATCTGCTTTAAGTTTGGAGGAGGAGACAATGTAAAATTATGGGAATAGAAAAATATACTTATTAACTGATGTTATCATAAGCTAATTAGTTGATTTCTGTGTTTCTTGGGCTTGGCAAGGTTTAAAACTAAATCTTTTCTTCTGTCTGCTTCTCTCTGTTCTTCAAAACACTCCATCAGTGGTCATTTTTTATCTGAAGTTTTATTTTTTAATGTGGAATGGTGCAATTTCTCCATCTGGTCATCTACCTAATTGCTTCCTCTGGCATCTAACTCCCTTTTACTAAGAGCTCCTTTACCTCTAAGCTGGTCTCATTGGTCAGAATCCAAAAGAACCTCCCACCAGCTGTCTTGAGTACGTCACATGGTATCCAAAAAACAAACAAACAAACAAACAAACAAACACATGTATCCTTTCTCTCCTGCTCTCACCTCACTTAAAAAAAAAAATTGGAAGCATTGAAAGACCCCAATTCAACAACCTCTTTTTATCAGATGAACTTGACTACCCACCATTCCCAGTCCTTTAGATTTCACAAATGTAAATAAAAAACTCCAAGATATAAAAAATTTCAAGATATAAATCAATTACTATGAGTGCTGCATTATAGCACCCTTCCCAGGCTTGAGCTAATAGTAAAAGCACAACTTATCATTTCTTCATAAGGAAGGGAGGGAAGGAGATTCATAGAATACCAAAGCTTTCCCTAAAAATCTCCTAAATTGCTTACAGACTATAAGTAAAAGTTAACAATGAAGAAAATGGAAAAAAAAATTGGCTATAAAAAAATAAAAGAGGAATGCAAGATCAAATATGAAGTACTTAATTAAATGTCAATTCATGTTAGATATAATGTTCACTATATTTCCCATGCCTCTGTAAAAAGGTTCTTGGCATTTGAAAGAATTTGCTCCATATTTTCTTGTGTTTTAGCCAAAATTATTTTAAGTAATAATGTAAAAATGATGCAGCTAATTGGAATATTTGAACAATATTTACTTTTTTATAATTTTTATAAAATTTAAATGTATGTGCCTGTGCTTAGTCAATCAGTTGTGTCCAACTCTGTGATTCTACGGACGGTATCCCGCTAGTCTCCTGTCCATGGGATTCTCCCAGCAAGAATAGTAGAGTGGGTTGCCATGCCCGCATCCAGGGTATCTTCCCAACCCAGGGACTGAACCCAGGTCTCCTGCATTACGGGCAGATTCTTTATCATTTGAGCCACCAGGAAATCCCTTTAAATGTATGAGGATTGCTAAAGTAAATGGTTTTGCTGAATAACGATTAAAGAAATGAGACCAAAAAAAATTACTTAATTGCTTGTTTATGTTATCTTTTGAAATCTGTATGCAGGTCAGGAAGCAACAATTAGAACTGGACATGGAACAACAGACTGGTTTCAAATAAGAAAAGGAGTACGTCAAGGCTGTATATTGTCACTCTGCTTATTTAACTTATATGCAGAGTACATCATGAGAAATGCTGGACTGGAAGAAACACAAGCTGGAATCAAGATTGCTGGGAGAAGTATCAATAACCTCAGATATGCATATGACACCACCCTTATGGCAGAAAGTAAAGAGGAACTAAAAAGCCTCTTGATGAAAATGTAAGTGGAGAGTGAAAAAAGTTGGCTTAAAGCTCAACATTCAGAAAAAGAAGATCATGACATCTGGTCCCATCACTTCATGGGAAATAGATGGGGAAACAGTGGAAATAGTGTCAGACTTTATTTTTCTGGGCTCCAAACTCACTGCAGATGGTGACTACAGCCATGAAATTAAAAGACTCCTTGGAAGAAGAGTTATGACCAACCTAGATAGCATATTGAAAAGCAGAGACATTACTTTGTCAACAAAGTTCCATCTAGTCAAGGCTATGGTTTCCTCTGGTCATGTATGGATGTGAGAGTTGGACTGTGAAGAAGGCTGAGCACCAAAGAATTGATGCTTTTGAACTGTGGTGTTGGAGAAGACTCTTGAGAGTCCCTTGGACTGCAAGGATATCCAACCAGTCCATTCTGAAGGAGATCGGCCCTGGGATTTCTTTGGAAAGAATGATGCTAAAGCTGAAACTCTAGTACTTTGGCCACCTTATGCAAAGAGTTGACTCATTGGAAAAGACTCTGATTCTGGGAGGAATTGGGGGCAGGAGGAGAAGGGGATGACAGAGGATGAGATGGCTGGATGGCACCACTGACTCGATGGATGTGAGTCTGAGTGAAACTCCTGGAGATAGTGATGGACAGGGAGGCCTGGTATGCTGCGATTCATGGAGTCGCAAAGAGTCAGACACAACTGAGTGACTGAACTGAACTGAACTGAACTGAACATATATTTTAAAGTTTTATTTGAATTAAGAACATCATCAAACCCTTTGTCTTAAATGGTACATCTGAATTGAATTTTCTTAAATATCCTTCCAATCATTTTGTTCATTCTACTTCTGACTGAAAATTTCTATAAACCTTTTGAAAATAACTTTTTCTCCTGCTATTTAGTCCATACAGTGTACTTCTTAAAATTTTTCTGTTTTAAAATATCCATTTTGGTTGTTTCTGTATTTTCCAATTATCTGCTTAGATTTTCAATCCTTATACTCATTTTTATCATATTTCCCTTTCATTTTTGATATAGGCTTTACATAATGAAGTGAAAGTCAAAGTGTTAGTTGCTCAGCTGTGTCTGATTCTTTGCAGCCCCGTGGACCATAGCCTGTAAGGCTCCCTTGTCCATGGAATTATCCATGCAAGAATACTGGTTTGGGTAGCCATTCCGCTCTCCAGAGAATCTTCCACACTCAGGGATGGAATCCAGGTCTGAGCCACCAAGGAATATCATTATATAATAATACAGGCTTTAAAATCCTTGTCTGCTACATTTAACATATGCATTTTCTTGGGATTGGTCTTTGTTGGGTGTCTTTTCTTTTAAGAATGGGTCACACTTTCCTGGCTTTTTTACATTGAAAATAATGTTTATTGCATCCCAAATATTGTAAATGTGATATTCTGGAGATTCTGGATTCTATTTCTTTGAAGTACATTGATTTGTTGTTGTCGTTTGTTTTTTATAAAAAGCAATTAGTGTAGTTGGATTCAAACTGCAAATCTTGTCTTCTGGGCAACTGCTCAAGTTGCTTTCAGTTGCTTTATCCTTAGCTTAAGCTGCTTTGACTTATCCAGAGATGTTTATTCTCTTTGTTATACAAAAACTTGAGCAGAGTTAATAAAGATAACTTGAAATTCTCTTTCTGTCTCCCTCTCTCGTCTCTTCTTTAATTCTTCATTTTTT
>SJYF01001094.1:15442-32778 GCA_006410515.1 Procapra przewalskii | reverse complement strand
AATAGTAAATAACTCATTATTCATTATCTTTAAAATTATCAAACAAAAATTTGAAAGTTAAGCTTCTCACTTCTTTATGCTTTCAAAATTAGGTTTTATGTTGGCAAGTATATTTAGAATGAAATGGAAGAAGATTTTTGGTTTATTCTTTTGTCATTTTGTCTCATTTTACAGTTCAGTTCAGTCGCTCATCACATCCAAGACTTCGCCATCCCTTGAACTGCAGCATGTCAGTCTTCCCTGTCCATCACCAACTTATGGAGCTTGCTCAAACTCATGTCCATCAGTCAGTGATGCCATCAAACCATCTTATCCTCTGTTATCCCCTTTTCCTACTGCCTCAGTCTTTCCCAGCATCAGAATCTTTTCCAATAAGTCAGTTTTTACATCAGGTAGCCAAAGTATTGGAGTTTCAGCTTCAGCAGCAGCATCAATGGCTTCTGATGAATATTCAGTACTGATTTCCTTTTGGATTGACTGATTTGCTCTCTTTGCTGTCCAAGGGACTCTCCAGAGTCTTCTCCAACACCACAGTTCAAAAGCATTGATTCTTCAATGCTCAGCTTTCTTTATAGTCCAACTCTCACATTCATACATGACTACTGGAAAAATCATAGCCTTGACTAGATGGACCTTAGTCAGCAAAGTAATGTCTCTGCTTTCTAATATGCTGTCCAGGTTTATCATAGCTTTTCTTCCAAGGAGCAAAAGCCTTTTAATTTCATGGCTGCAGTCACCATCTGCAGTGATTTTGGAGCCTAAGAAAAGAAAGTCTGTCACTGTTTCCATTGTTTCTCTTTCTATTTGTCATGAAGTGATGGGACCAGAGGCCATGATCTTAATGTTTTGAATGTTGAGTTTTAAGCCAGCTTTTTAACCATCCCCTTTCACTTTTATGAAGAGACTCTTTAGTTTCTCTTCACTTTCTGCCAGAAAGGTGGTGTCATCTTCATATCTGAGGTTATTGATATTTCTCCCAGAAATCTTGGGTCCAGCTTGTGCTTCATTTAGTCCAGCATTTCTCATGATGTACTCTGCATATAAGTTAAATAAGCAAAGTGACAATATGCAGCCTTGATGTATTCCTTTCCCAAATGCAATCAGTCTACTGTTCCATGTCGTGTTCTGTTTCTTCTTGACCTGCATACAGATTTCTTAGGAGGCAGGTAAGGTGGTCTGGCATTCCTGTCTCTCAAATAATTTTCCATAGTTTGCTGTGATACAGTCAAAGGTTTTAGCATAATCATTGAAGCAGAAGTAGATGTTTTTCTGGAACTCTTTTGCTTTTTTCTATAATTTAATGGATGTTGGCAATTTGATCTCTGGTTCTTCTGCCTTTTCTAAATCCAGCTTGAACATCTGGTAGTCACAGTTCATGTACTTTTGAAGCCTAGCTTGGAGAATTTTGAGCATTACACTGCTAGTGTGTGAGATGAGTGGAAATGTGCAGTAGTTTGAACATAATTATCATTGCCTTCCTTTAAGACTGGAATGAAAACTTACTTTTTCCAGTTCTATGACCACTGTTAATTTTCCAAATTTGCTGACATATTGAGTGCAGCACTTTCACAGAATCATCTTTTATGATTTGAAATAGCTCAACAAGAATTCCATCATCTCCACTAGCTTTGTTCATAGTGATGCTTTCTAAAGCCTACTTGACTTTGCACTCCAGGATGTCTGGCTCTAGGTGAGTGATCACACTGTCATGGTTATCTGGGTCATTAAGATATTTTTGTATAGTAATTCTGTATTTTCTTATCACTTCTTATAATATCGTCTCCTCCTGTTAGGTCTGTTCCATTTCTATCTTTATTGCGCCCAACTTTGCATGAATGTTTTCTTGATATTTCTAATTTTTCTTGAAGAGATCTCTAGTCTTTCCCATTCTATTGTTTTCCTCTGTTTCTTTGCATTTTTCACTTAGGCAGGCCTTCTTATCTCTTCTTGCTATTCTTTGTAACTCTGAATTCAGATTAATATGTTTCCTCTTCTCCTCAGGAAGAGAATTAAGAAAATCCCATTAGCAACTATATCAATTGGAATAATAAACTTAGGGATAAATTTAACCACGGAGGACAATTTGCTTTCACTCATTACCTGAAATGTCCATTAAACTCATCAACCCATCAAACTCACTGCAGTTGTTCTGAAGCCCATTTTCTTAACAAAGATTGTTTCTAGTTTTCCTACATCACATTCTTGTGCCAGATTCACACAGTTTACTATTGTGAAGAATTGCACAGTCTGCTATTTATTTGTTACTACATCTATTGATAGTCTGCTACTGCTGCTAAGTCATTTCAGTCGTGTCTGACTCTGTGTGACCCTTAGATGGCAGCCCATCAGGCTCCCCCGTCCTTGGGATTCTCCAAGCAAGAACACTAGAATGGGTTGCCATTTCCTTCTCCAGTGCATGAAAGTTAAAATAGTCTACTCTCAACTAAATTACTGGCTGCAAGGTATATGATCACATTATTCTAATGTCCTCCCTTTGTTGCCTACCTAATTTCTAGTTATAGGTTTCTCTGACTATCTCAAAGTAGAGAGTTCCTATGAAATCTTCATAACTCTGAAAGGCATGAAACAAACAAGCAATTACCTTAGGATATATCTTGCTAATAAATGCACAAAATAAATCAACATAGAACACTGATGCTCAAAGATAATTTAAAGCTATGGTGACTTTAAGCTGATCACTGAGTATAAATGGGCTTCCCTGGATGCTCAGAAGTAAAGAATCCACCTGCCAATTCAGGGGACACTGGTTTGACCCTTGGCTTGGGAGGATCCCCTGGAGAAAAAAAATGGCAACCCACTACAGTATTCTTGCCTGGAAAAGCCCATGGACAGAGGAGCCTAGCAGGCTACAATGTTTAGAGTCAGAAAGAGTTAGACATGACTTAGGCACTAAACAGCAACAAAAACTAAGTATGGATGCCAGGGAAGGGCCTTAGTGGTGTTTATCTCACTGCTGCCAGGAGTTTGCATGGCCTTTTAAAGATACAGTGCAAAAAAAGAAAAAAAAATAAAGCTTATTTCACTTATCATCCTTTTTCATAAAAGCAAAAATTCCTTTCAGATTTTTTTATATTTAATGTAAACAGCATTAATATAAGCCTTTTGTAAAAACAAAATGGTGTAAAATGAAATTTTATTAATATAAAGCCAGGGAAACTTGTATTTACTGAGTATCTAATGAACATCTCACTAATCTTTAAAAACAGAAGACATTTTCCATAAACACTATTACTACAGATTTAAGATGAAAACTCTTAACAAATGTAAATAAGTTTACTTATTAAAAATAAGTAAATACATTTTAGACTTTGGTGTTTTCTGCCTGTTATTTTAATCATGCACTAAAACATATTTGAGAAATATGTTATCTAAGGAGAAACCTGTATCCAAGTCAGGAAGCAACAGTTAGAACTTGACATGGAACAACAGAATGGTTCCAAACAGGGAAAGGAGTATCTCGAGGCTGTATATTGTCACCATCCTAATTTAACTTAAATGCAGAGTACATCATGAGAAATGCTGAAGTGGAGGAAGCACAAGCTGGAATCAAGATTGCTGGGAGAAATATCAATAACCTCAGATATGCAGATAACACCACCCTATGGCAGAAAGTGAAGAAGAACTAAAGAACCCTTTTGATGAAAGTGAAAGAAGAGAGTGAAAAAGTTGGCTAAAAGCTCAACATTCAGAAAACTAAGATCATGGCATCTGGTCCCATCACTTCATGGCAAATAGATGAGGAAATAGTGGAAACAGTACTGACTTTATTTTTTGAGGCTCCAAAATCACTGCAGACGGTAATTGCAACCATGAAGTTAAGAGACGTTTACTCCTTGGAAGGAAAGTTATAACCAAACTAGATAGCATGTTAAAAAGCAGAGATATTATTTTGCCAAAAAAGGTGCCTCTAGTCAACGCTATGGTTTTTCCAGTGGTCATGTATGGATATGAGAGTTGGACTATAAAGAAAGGTGAGCACTGAAGAATTGATGTTTTTGAACTGTGATGCTGAAGAAGACTCTTGAGAGTCCCTTGGACTGCAAGGAGATCCAACCAGTCCATCCTAAAGGAGATCAGTCCTGGATGTTCATTTGAAAGACTGATGCTGAAGCTGAGACTCCAATATTTTGGCAAACTGATGCAAAGAGCTGACTCATTTGTAAAGACCCTGATGCTGGGAAAGATTGAAGGCAGGAGGAGAAGGGTACCACAGAGGATGAGATGGCTGAATGACATCACTGACTCAAAGGACATGAGTTTGGGTGAACTCCAGGAGTTGGTGATGGATACTGAGTCCTGTCACGCTGTCGTTCATAGGGTTGCTAGAGTCAGACATGACTGAGTGAACTGAACTGAAGGAGACCAAAGAACTGTACACAGAAAATTATGACACTGATGGAAGAAATCAAAGATGACATAAACAGATGGAGAGATATTCCAATATCTGGGTAGGAATCAATACTGAGCATCTTTTCATGTGTTTGCTAGCCATCTATATGTCTTTCTTGGAGAAATGTTTGTTTAGGTCTTTTTTCCCATTTTTTCTCCCACTTTTTGATTGGGTTGCTTCTTTTCCTGGTATTGAGTCAATCAATATTGTATTGTTTTCCTGGTATTGAGTCAATCAATCAATATTACAAAATCAACTTTGTAAAAATGATTATGCTACCAAATGCAATCTATAGAGTCAATGTGATCCCTATCAAATTACCAATGACATTTTTCACAGAACTAGAACAAAAACACTCACATATGGAAACACAAGAGACTATGAAGAGCTAAAGAAGTCTTGAGAAAGAAGAATGGAGCTGGAGGAATCAACCTTGCTGACTTCAGATTATACTACAAAGCTACAGTCATTAAGACAGTATGGTACTGGGATAAGAAAAAAATATATAGACCAATGGAACAAAACAGAAAGCCCAGAAATAAACCCATGTCTCTATTGGTACCTAATTTTTGACAAAGGAGGCAAGAATATACAATGGGGCAAAGACAGCCTCTTCAATAAATGGTATTGGGAAGACTGGACAGCTAAATGTAAAAGAATGAAATTAGAACACTTCCTAACATCATACACAAATATAAACTTAAAATGGATTAAAGACCTAAATGTGAGACCAGAAACTATAAAACTCTGAGAGGAAGTCATAGGCAGAACACTCGATCAGATAAATTAAAGCAAGATCCTGTATGACCCATCTCCTAGAATAACAGAAATAAAAACAAAAGTAAACAATGGGACCTGATGAAACTTAAGAGCTTTTGCACAGCAAAGAAAACTATGAGCAAGGTGAAAAGACAGCCCTCAGAATGGGAGAAAATAATAGCAAATGAAACATGTGACAAATGATTAATTTCCAAAATATACAAGCAACACATTCAACTCAATATGAGGAAAACAAAACAAAAAAAAAAACAATCAAAAAGTGGGAGAAAAAATGGGAAAAAAGACCTAAACAAACATTTCTCCAAGAAAGACATGTAGATGGCTAACAAACACATGAAAAGATGCTCAACATTGCTCATTATTAGAGAAATGCAAATGAAAACTACAATGAGATTTCATCTTACAGCTGTCAGAAAGGCTATCATCAAAAAGTCTACAAACAATAAATGGTGGAGAGGGTGTGGAGAAAAGGAAGTGCTGTTGCAATATTGGTGGGAATGTAAACTGATACAGCCAATAAGGAAGATGATATGGAGATTCCTTAAAAAAAAAAAAAAGGAATAAATCAGTTTAAATCAATTCAGTTCAGTCACTCAGTCGTGTCTGACTCTTTGTGACCCCACGGACTTCAGCATGCCAGGACTCAATGTTCATCACAAACTTCTGGAGTTCACTGAAACTCATCTACATTGAGTCGGTGATGCCATCAAACCATCTCATCCTCTGTCGTCCCTTTCTCTTCCTGCCCTCAATGTTCCCCAGCATCAGGGTCTTTGCCAGTGAGTCACTTCTTAGGATCAGGTGGCCAAAATATCAGAGTTTCAGCTTCAATATCAGTCCATCCAATGAAGATTCAGGACTGATTTTCTTTAGGATGGACTGGTTGGATCTCCTTACAGGTCAAGGGATTCTCAAGAGTCCTTTCCAATACCACAGTTTAAAAGCATCAATTCTTCAGTGCTTACCTTTCTTTATAGTGCAACTCTCACATCCATACATGACAACTGGAAAAAAAAATAGCCTTAACCAGATGCACCTTTGCTGGTAAAGTAATGTCTCTGCTTTTTAACATGCTGTCTAGGTTGGGTCTTACCTTTCCTTCCAAGGAGTAAGCATCATTTAATTTCAAGGCTGCAGTCACCATCTGCAGTGATTTTGGAGCCCAGAAAAATGAAGCCTGACACTTTCCACTGTTTCTCCATCTATTTCCCATGAAGTGATGGGACCAGATGCCATGATCTTAGTTTTCTGAATGTTGAGCTTTAAGCCATCTTTTTCACTCTTATCTTTCACTTTCATCAAAAGGTCTCTTTAGTTCTTCTTCATTTTCAGCCATAAGGGTGGTGTTATCTGCATATCTGAGGTTATTGATATTTCTCCCAGAAATCTTGATTTCAGCTTGTGCTTCTGCCGGGGGCCAGCATGAGGAACTTTGCCCTTTGCAAAGGTCATGAGGAAGGAAGCTTGGCATACGCAAAAGCGTGATCAAGCCTCAGGAAACCCCCTGTTCCCGAGCATCTACCCCAAAACCAGAGTACTTTACATGGGGCTCTTCCCCATAACCATTTCTCTCGGAGAAGGAGTAAACGTGCAGCTCCAAGGCAATAAAAATTCCTGGGCATGACAGGAGTGTTTCAACTTACAAACTCTGAAGGTTATCTAGCCTGCCTGTGTAGGTTCATCCAGCCACAACAGCCCTCCAGCCATGAGAGGCACCAGATGTTTTTGACTTACTAAAGGCAAATTCTTTTGGAAAGTTAGAAGTTATTAGTATAGCATTAGTGGGTTGATTAGGAATTATATTGGTGAAGGGTTTTTCATTTGTTGTGTCAATAATTGATGCTAATTCCCTGCCCTGGGTGGGACAAGGGTGTCTCAGGTCAAATCTCTCTGCTGACAGACTAGCTTGTGTGACAGCCTCTCAGTCATAAACAGCACAGAGAAGTTTGGAGGATTTTGAAAGTCTTAATTAGCACAGGGCTTTTCTCATTGGTGAGTCAATGATTGCCGCCAGGCCTCCATATCCTTAGGCACCTGGGAATATATTAATCAATGTATTTGGAATATAGAAAAGGAAATATAGTAGTTTTTGATGTTAGCAATACTAGACTTTTTGAGTTAATGAATTTTCTCTTTGTTATAAATCACTGTACTTTGTTATAAATCAGTGTCCTTGCTATGTGAAAATGTAACTTTATCACTATCTTAAGACTAAGTAGATCTTAGGGGAACATTGGTGAAAGGATTTTCATTTGTTGGGCTGATGTTTTGCTGCTAAATCTCCATATTTCCTGCCTTTATAATAAATATAACTATCATATAGGAGAAATAAGTATTAACCTTTAAGATTGATCATGTTAACCTTGGGTTAAATAAATTCCTTTCTTGATTGTAACTCACTACACCATCAACCTATAGGAATGCAGCTTTATTTGGAGGGTGGTGCCTGGCTTAAGAAAAAACACCCTTGGAAAAAAATAAGTTTTTTGGTTATCAGAAATAAAGGGTTGTAAATGTCAGCAGGCAGAAATGGCTTGAAGATGATGTAAAATCCCTGACCTTTTTTTATATAAAGCACCTGATTTTGATAAAGGTCAGCACTGCTGGCCCCCGTGTGACTCTGTATTCATCCCTATCTGTAACAAAATGTATATAGGAAAACCGGAAAAATAAAGAAAGGGGATCAGTTCCTGGAAAAACTGACTCCCCCATGTTGTTCCTTCTTGCTCCCCATTTTTCTGGCTGAATTCCTATCTGGAGCATGGATGCTATTCCATGTAACCCAAATTATTCAGCCTCTTTTTCTCCACTAATTTTCTTACTACACTATCCGTTTCTAATCTCTCTCTCTATCTGTAATTAAATATGTATTTTTCCAAGGATGCCTACTCCATCCCCACCTTCGAATCACCCTGGATCCACTGGGGCTGGACCCCAGCATGCTTCTTCCACCCTAGTATTTCTCATGATGTACTATGCATATAAGTTAAATAAGCAGGGTAACAATATACAGCCTTGATGTACTCCTTTTCCTATTTTGAACCAGTCTGTTGGTCTATGTCCAATTCTAACTGTTTCTCCCCGACCTGCAAACAAATTTCTCAAGAGGCAAATCAAGTGGTCTGGTATTCCCATCTCTTTCAGAATTTTCCACAGTTAATTGTGATCCACACTGTCAAAGGCTTTGGCATCGTCAGTAAAAGAGAAATAGATGTTTTTCTGGAACTTTCTTGCATTTTTGATCATCCAGCAGATGTTGGCAATTTGATCTCTGATTTTCCTGTCTTTCCTAAAACCAGCTTAAACATCTGGAAGTTCCCAGTTCACATCTTGTTGAAGCCTGGCTTGAAGAATTTTGAGCATTATTTTTCTAGCATGTGAGATGAGTGCAATTGTGCAGTAGTGTGAGCATTCTTTGACACTGCCTTTCTTTGGGACTGGAATGAAAACTGGCTTTTCCAGTCCTGTGGCCATTGCTGAATTTTCCAAATTTGCTGGCATACTGAGTGCAGCACTTTCACAGCATCATCTTTCAGGATTTGAAATAGCTCAACTGGAATTCCATCGCCTCCACTAGCTTTGTTTGTAGTGATGCTTTTTAAGGCCCACTTGACTTCACATTCCAGGATGGCTGGCTCTAGGTGAGTGATCACACCATCATGATTATTTGGGTCATGAAGATCTTTTTTGTACAGTTCTGTGTATTCTTTCCACCGCTTCTGAATATCTTCTGCTTCTGTTAGGTCCAGACCATTTCTGTCCTTTATTGAGCCCCCTCTTGTGTGAAATATTCCCTTGGTATCTCTAATTTTCTTGAAGAGATCTCTAGTCTTTCCCATTCTGTTCTTTTCCTCTATTTCTTTGCATTGATCGCTGAGGAAGGCTTTCTTATCTCCTTGCTATTCTTTGGAACTCTGCATTCAGATGCTTATATCTTTCTTTTTCTCCTTTGCTTTTCACTTCTCTTCTTTTCACAGATATTTGTAAGGCCTCCCCAGATAGCCACTGCATTTGTTTTCCTTGGGGATGGTTTTGATCCCTGTCTCCTCTACAATGTCACGAACCTCCATCCATAGTTCATCAGGCACTCTGTCTACCAGATCTAGTCCCTTAAATCTATTTCTCACTTCCACTGTATAATCATAAGGGATTTGATTTAGGTCATACCTGAATAGTTTAGTGGTTTTCCTCACTTTCTTCAATTTAACTCTGAATTTGGCAACAAAGAGTTTATTTTTGCTGACTTAATAGAGTTTCTCCATCTTCAGCTACAAAGAATATAACCAATCTGATTTTAGTATTGACCATCTGGTAATGTCCATGTGTAGAGTCTTCTCTTGTGTTGTTGGAAGAGTGTGTTTTCTATGACCAGTGCATTTTCTTGAAAGAACTCTATTAGCCTTTGCCCTGCTTCATTCTGTACTCCAAGGCCAAAGTTGCCTGTTACTCCAGGTGTTTCTTGACTTCCTGCTTTTGCATTCCAGTCCCCTATAATGAAAAATATATCTTTTTTGGGTATTCATTCTAGAAGGTCCTGAAGGTCTTCATAGAACCAATAAACTTCAGCTTCTTCAGCATTACTGGTCAGGGCATAGACTTGTATTACCATGATATTGAATGGTTTGCCTTGAAAATGAACAGAGTTCATTCTTTCTTTTTTGAGTCTGCATCCAACTGAGGCATTTCAGATTCTTTTGTTGACTATGATGGCTATTCCTGTTCTTCTAATGTATTTTTTGCCCGCAGAAGTAGATACAATGGTCATCTGAGACAAATTCAGCCATTTTATTCCATTTTAGGTCACTGATTGCTAAAATTTCAACGTTCACTCTTGCCATCTCCAGTTTGACTACTTCCAATTTGCTTTGGTTCATGGATCTAACATTCCAAGTTCCTATATAATATTGCTCTTTACAGCATCAGACCTTGCTTCTATCACAAGTCACATCCATAACTGGGTGTTGTTTTTGCTTTGTCTCCATCTCGTCATTCTTTCTGGAGTTATTTCTCCACTGATCTCCAGTAGCATATTGATCATCTACCAACCTGGCGAGTTCATCATTCAGTGTCCTATCTTCTTGCCTTTTCATGCTCTTCATGGGTTTTCTTAAGGCAGGTATACTGAAGTGGTTTGCCTTTCTCTTCTCCAGTGGACCAAAAGTGTCAGAACTCTCCACCATGACCTGTTCATCAGCAATCCCACTCCTAGGCATATACCCTGAGGAAATCAGGACTGAAATGACAGATATATCCCATTTTTCATTTCAGCACTATTTACAATAGCTAGAACATGAAAGCAATCTATATGCCCATTGACAGGTTAGTGGATAAAGATGTTGTGGTACTTATACACAATAGAATATTCAGTTTAGTTCAGTCAGTCAGTCATATCCAACTCTTTGTGACCCCATGAATCGCAGCAAGTCAGGCCTCCCTGTCCATCACCAACTCCCGGAGTTCACTCAAACTCATGTCCATTGAGTCGGTGATGCCATCCAGCTATCTCATCCTCTGTCATCCCTTTTTTTCCTCCTGCTCCCAATCCCTTCCAGTATCAGGGTCTTTTCCAATGAGTCAACTCTTCTTATGAGGTGGCCAAAGTTTTGGAGTTTTAACTTTAGCATCAGTCCTGCTAATGAACACCCAGGGCTGATCTCCTTTAGAATGGACTGGTTGGATCTCCTTGCAGTCCAAGGGACTCTCAGGAGTCTTCTCCAACACCACAGTTCAAAAGTATCAATTCTTCAGTGCTCAGCTTTCTTCACAGTCCAACTCTCACAACCATACACGACCACTGGAAAAACCATAGCCTTGATTACATGGACCTTTGTTGGCCAAGTAATGTCTCTGCTTTTGAATATGCTATCTAGGTTGGTTATAACTATCTTTCCAAGGAGTAGGTGTCTTTTACCCTCATGGCTGCAATCACCATCTGCAGTGATTTTGGAGCCCCCCCAAAATAAAGTCTGACACTGTTTCCACTATTTCCCCATCTATTTCCCATGAAGTGATAGGGCCAGATGTCATGACCTTCGTTTTCTGAATGTTGAGCTTTAAGCCAACTTTTTCACTCTCCTCTTTCACTTTCATCAAGAGGCTTTTTAGTTCCTCTTCACTTTCTGCCATAAGGGTAGTGTCCTTTGCATATCTGAGGTTATTGATATTTCTCCCAGCAATCTTGATTCCAGCTTGTGCTTCTTCCAGCCCAGTGTTTCTCATGATGTACTTTGTATATAAGTTAAATAAGCAGGTTGATAATTTACTGTCTTGATATACTCCTTTTCTTATTTAGAACCACTCTGTTGTTCTATGTCCAGTTCTAACTGTTGCTTCCTGACCTGCATATAGGTTTCTCAATTACTCAGCCATAAAAAAGGAACACAGTTGAGTCTGTTTTGATGAGGTGGCTGAGCCTAGAACCTATTATACCAAGTTAACTGAGTCAGAAAGAGAAAGATAATATCATATTCTAACACACATGTATGGAATCTAGAAAAATTGGTTCTGATTAATTTATTTACAGGCCAGCAGTGGAGAAACAGACATAGAGAACAGACATGTCGACATGGGGAGATATGAGGAGAGGGTTAGATGTATGCAAAGAGTAACACGGAAACATATTATCCTATGTAAAATAGACAGCCAATGAGAATTTGCTGTATGGTGTAGGAAACTCAAATAGGGCCTCTGTATTAACCTAGAGGTGTGGGATGGAGAGGGAGATGAGAGGGAGGTTCAAAATGGAGGGGATATATGTATACCTATGGCTGATTCATTTTGAGGTTTGACAGAAAACAATGAAGTTCTGTAAACCAATTATCTTTCAATTAAAAAAAAAAGAAATAAAGAAAAAAACATGCTCCTTTGACTTTATCATCCAGGTTGAAAACCTAATAGTTAAAGTCTGATATGTTCTTTGTGGCAAGAGCCAGTGAATTAATGATGGGTAAATGCTTATTTCTACTAAGAAATTTCATGTTTTAATCCAGTCTTAGCTTTTTGTTTTCTTTCCCTGGTGAAGATCAAAATGTCAGGTTCATGGGCTTATCCTAAATTGCTGAACATAGAATAGTGATGATGTGTCTCAGTTTTGCTAAAACAGATGTGAAGTTGGTCATTACCTTCTATTTATGAACATTTCCTTCTCACAAAAGTTATCTAATATGCAGTTTTTCTATTTCATGCATATGTGTAGGAATTGCTGTTTTTAACATAGGGCATGTAAATGTGTAAATATTCTCAATCAGAATGACTACAGGAAATAATTTCTTTTTCAGATATTTGAATATTTCATTTGGCATTTGGAAGAATACAACAAGCAATTATTTTGAAAAATAAAGTTTTGACCTAGATCTGCTATTTATGGTTTAGTAAAATTATTACAGAGTGTTTCTACAAACAGTTTCTAGAAGTGAACTTTTAAGTCTAGTTTACTACAACTATATCCTTGAATTTCAAGTGATAAGGTGAATTTTAAAATAGTTCTGATAAATTTTGGATATAGTGCTATATTGAAGAGACTACATTTTCCTGCATGATTAGTGACTGTTTTCTACTCTTCATTGCATTTCTTTCTTTATGAGCAACATCTGTTTGAAAATATGGCATAACAGAAACTTTCTTGTTGAATTGAATCACTAGGCAAATATATAGCTACAGAAAAAGAAAGTAGAAAAGAGGCAAAATATAAAGAATTTTGTGGAGTTAATTTCCCATAGAATTCTTTATTGGTTGAAGATTGCTAGCCTAAAAAAACGTACTAACTTTCCTAATGCTATGGTTCAAGGGTTTTATTCCAATGTGCCTTTAAAAACTTTCCTTGGAGCAATTATAGTACTTTCTGTCTTCAAAATAGTTTAAAACTGTCAACTAGCTAGTCCTCACGACACCCGTCTGAGGCAGGTAACCATTATTATTCCCATTTTACACTTGGGAAAAAAGAGTAAAATGGTTAAAAAAGAATAGTGACTCAGGCAGAACTCTGTAGCTGAATTCTAGCCTATTACACAGTCCTATCCTTCACCAAAGTTTTCTTTTAATAGCTACCCTTGTAATCATGTTGGTTTAATTAAGTCAAATATTCAGTAAGTAGTAGTTGAGCAGCAACTCCATACAACATTTAGTTTCTGGATGAACTTGATCTTACATCCACAAAAATATGATAAACTAATACACACATATGCATTTGTGCACACATACAGAGATGCATCTATGTGTGTGTATGTGTGTATGTTGTGTGTGTGAGATGGCAGTGAAGCAAAATTTAAATGAATATATTTGATTATCCATAGCGGTATGTTTTAATCTGCATGAGGAAAATGCAGTGATTCAAGCGAGAGATACCCTCTACGTAAATATTATCAATAAAAGTCTCATTTAGTAGATGTCATTCAGATCACCTCTAAAAGCATATTGCAAACATCTTCCTCTTTATCTCCAGCCTTACAACTCTAGATGCCAACTATTCCTTTGCTGCCAAAGCCAACATCCCTTAAATCTTCCCATATGTATCTGCAAAATTTTTTTCCAACATCCAAACTTGACTATATAGTTTTCCTTGTTTAAAACTCTTCAAAAGTCTCATTAAAAGTCTCCATGACAGATGGACCCTTCTTCAGTAGCCTTGGTGACTTTTGTTATCAAATTTAGAAAAAATGGATCTTGAAAAATAAGATCTAACTTGCATTCACTGAAACAAGGCTTTTCTGTCCGTTGTTTCCAATTCACTGGTTCTTGTTCACCTTCCCATACTGGTGCTATTGCACTATGCTTTTACACGTTTATAAAAATCACTGGCCACGATCTATTAGGATCCTTTGTTTTCTAATTCACTTCCCTACTAAGCTGTCAGCCACAGGATATACTATCTTGTCTCCAAGTAGTAACTTACTAAATATACATTTAATATTACTCAAAGAATGAGTGATCCAGTTGAGTGTAGAAGTTGTATGCATGCCAAAGCATAGGGAATGTCTCAAGTAAATTCCTCAGAGATGACAAGTTCATGACATGCTTAGAAAAGCAGCACATGGTTTTGTTTGGCAGGAGCACTGGATTTGAGTAAAGAAGGAAAAGGGTAGAGCAGGAGAGGTAATTTGGGATCAGGTGATAGAGAATTTTGCATAGTGTTATCTGTTCACAGTTTCCTATTTTTTCCTGTGACCCATTCTCTGTTTTATTGTTCTAAGCATTCCCTACTTGTTTTTACATTCAATAAAGCAACTGTTATTCCTTCAAATTCAATCTATCTGTACAGACTGGGTGGTTCTGGTATTGTCACAAAATTACTTCTTTAAAAATCTCTGTTAACTGATTCTTATTCCCTCAAATATTAATTTATCCTGTACACACAGACTGCTAGATTTATCTTCCTGCTGTACATTTTTTGTCTTACAATTCTCCTCTCTAAAACCACTAATGATTCTCCATTATCTGCACAATACAAGCAGGGTTAATTGATTTCTGCATTTTCTTTGCCTTTATCTACATTTGTTGACATTTAAAAAGCTGCAAAATATTATTGAACTAGGGGACATGTGATGTAGTAATATTGTAAAAAAGATATTATTTGTCTATAAGTACATTTATTCTCTGTGTAAAACTAGCTGAAGACATACGTGAAGAAGAGAAAAACTGAAGAAAAGAAGTATTATAAACCCAAGGTGTGAGAGTCTTACTGAGAGAATATTCACCTTCCTAAACTTTTGGGGGGCTAAGATGCATATGGTCTTTTTGATACAAATAACATGACTGTTTTTAGTCGGCTTATTTTACTACTGTAATCTAAATTTAAGATCTTATATAAAGACACAGATATTTGTCTTATATAAAGACAAATATCTGATATTTTTCTCAATATCAGATATTTAACAGCTGTTATTTCTTGTTTCCTTATATGTAATTAAGTTTCATGTTTTTTCTTTTGCTGCTATCAAGATTTTACCTCTGTCATTCAGCAGTTTGAATATGACTATCATGATGTAGGTCACTGTGTGTTTGTCCTACATGAAAGCTTTTGAGAAGCTTGGATCCGTAAATCAATTTCCCCCCCATTTTCAAATGAATTTTTAATTTTAGAACAGTTTTAATTTGAAAGAATTATTTAGACAATAGTGTAGAGAGTTCTAAAAGACTACAGATTATTATCACCATTTTACCTAAGTATGGTACATTTGTCACAATTAATGAACTAATATTGACACATTTTTATTAACTAAAGTCCAAACTTTATGAAATTTCCTCAGTTTTTCTCTAATGCCATTTGGAAATCCCAAGGTTCACCCAGGCTACTATATTATATTTATTATTCATGTCTCCTTAAGACCTCTTCATTTGGGCAGCTTTTTAGGTTTTTCTTGTTTTTAACAACGTTGACATTTCCAAGGGTCACCGATTGCACATTTGTAAAATGTTCCTCAATTGAGATTTGTCTAATGTTTTTCCCATTATTGGGCTGGGGTAATGTGTCTTGGGGAGAAAGATCACAGATATAAATTGCCATTCTTATCAAATTATATTAAGGGTATAAACTATTAATATGATTTATTACTACTGATATTGAACTTTATCACCTGGTTTTAGGTATTGTTTGTAAAGTTTCACCACTTTGAAGTACTCATTTTTTCTCCCTTCTCTTTCCATACTGCATTCTTTGAAAGAAAATCACTACATGTAGCCTACACCTAAGGCATGAAGAGTTATACTGTGCCTCTTTTAGGGCTGGAAATTCTTTATTTCATTATTTGGAATAATGTACTTATAAAATCATTTTTAGGAAGCTTTTATCAGTTATGTATTTAAGCAGTTTCTTCAGTTCCTTTCTCTCCCTTCTAGGCTTCCTTGACCATCTTTACAATGATCTCTGGAGAAGAAAATGGCAACCCACTCCAGTATTCTTGCCTGGGAAATTCCATTGACAGAGGAGCCTGGCAGGCTATAGTACATAGGGTCACAAAAGAGTCAGACATGACTGAGCTACTAAACAACAGCAATAACAATAACAACTATGTTATTAAATAGTATTTAAGACTTTTACAGGTCACTGAAGCTGTGTTTTTTACTTCAATATTTTTTCTCTCTGTTTTATGGACTAATTTCTATTGTCTTCAAAAATAATCAATAAGCAATCTATAATAGGAATAGAAAAGTTTTATTTGAGCCAAACTGAGGAGTGTAACCTGGAAGACAGTCTCTCATATAACTCTGAAGAACCACTCTGGAGAAACATGGTTTTCATCACCATTTTAAATCTTGTCAGAACAAGGAACATCAAATAAGTCAGGGATATATATATATATATATATATATATANNATATATATATATATATATATATATATAATTTTTTTTAACAGCTAAAAAAATTCAAACAAAACTTAACAGCACATACACAGCAACTCAGCATGCCTTGGCATCTAGAAAGGGAGTCATCACTAAAGTACCAGCATTGGTTTCCCAGGAAGTGAGATAGTCAATCTTTATTTTTAACATGGACGTTCCTTGCTTGCATTCGTTTATTGAATAATTAAAGCAGATGTACAAAGTATGCCTGATTGGCCACAAAGAGGCTGTTTTGATTAACATAAAATTCAAGTTAACCCATTTATAACACAGAATTACTTCTCTACACCTCAATATTTGAAAATTTATCACTATCAATCAATCTGTAAGTACACTAATTTTTCTTTCAGTATCATGCATACTGTTGAGTCAGTCTAGTGACATTTTAATTTTTGTTCTTTTCAACTCTAAAGTTTCTGTTTGGCTTTCTTTTGTAGTTTTTTTCTCTGTTGAAATTCCCCATTTGTTGACTAATCAGCATTACAACTTGCTTTAATTCTTTGAACATATATTTAATCATTTCTTCGAAACTTTGACTGATAACCCTATGTTTGTGCCGACATTGAGTCAGTTTCTCTTGGTGACGTTTATTCTTGAGCATGGGTCCCAATTCACGTTTCCTTGCATGTCATAACTTTTAATTGAAAATTGAAAATTTAGATCACATAATGCAGAAAATATTTCTATATTCTGCTTTATTTTTTTTATATTTAAGTAACTTAGACTAGAATTGCAAAATATTTCCCCCTAAAGTGTATAGCTACTAGTCTCTGCGTCTCTGCTCACATTTTTTTTTTTTTTTTTTT
>SJYF01001094.1:4841-15423 GCA_006410515.1 Procapra przewalskii | reverse complement strand
TTTTTTTTTTTTTGCTTTTCTCCTTCTCCTCCTCCTCCTTATCTTTTTGTCAAGGTTGCATAGATTAGTGGTCAATGATTTGTGCACAGTTTGTGCTCAAATATTTTAATCCCTTCTGTGACCCTCATTTTCAGGATCTTGCTGATTTTTTACTTGGTTTCCTACCCACCCCTGGGAATCAGATTTTAGGTTAACAAGGCTCTGGTTTCTCATATTCTCACTTTCTACTAAGTTTGTCAGCCTTAGTTGACAATACCTCAGGGCTTTGTGCACCAACACAGATTAGTTTCACTCTTCTAGAAGAAAAGGACATGGTCTCATTCCTTTATCATCTCCCTGCCCTGCAATCTTCAATTTTTTAAGGAAACTGTTTTTGTCAACTGGACTGAAGATGTCAATGGGAGGAATCTCAGGCAAGTTGGCAACAGAGTGCTGTTTTTACCCAAAACTCCAAGAATATAGTTTTCAATTTGTGGTCTGCTTTTGGTAATTTTCAAAACTGAAGGGATGGGTTGTTGACAATTTTGTATAATTTGTGGTTTCTCTCTCTTTTAATCTGTGTGTGTATATGTCTGTGTGTGTAAATGTGTGTGTGTCTAAAGGACCTACCAGCTTATTCATACTGTCTTGGGGTTTCCCTGGTGGCTCAGTGGTAAAGAATAAACTGCCAAGCAGAAGATGTGAGGTCAATTCCTGGGTTGGGAAGATCCCCTGGAGAAGGAAATGGCAAACCACTTAAATATTCTTGCCTGGAAAATTCCATGGACAGAGGAGCCTGACCAGCTGCAATCCATGGGGTCACAAAGAGTCAGACTGGATTTAGTGATAGGCTTTCACTTTCATACTGTCTCAATGGGAGTCATTTTCATTGGGAGTCATTTCCCAATATTCATACAAGAGTCCACTGCCCACGTCCACTGCCCCATCAGTCTCTCTTCTCTTTGGGGGTTAAAAAGATATTTTATGAATAGTTTATCTTCTGAATGTGTTGTGACAGAAACAGAAAGTTATATTCTTACAAAACCTTTCCAAATTATATGAAAGATAAGAGGAATCCAATATGACTTAAACACTACAGTTTACATAAATTATATTGCATAATTTAATATTATTAATATAACAATTTTTCCCCAGACACATGACATTTTAAATGATTCATTTGGGTTAACATTCTGATTATTCATTAGTTATATGAGTTGTTTATTTACTAAAGGTATCAAATCTTAGTCACTTAGGAACTCATGTTGACTTCATAATAATATATCATTTAAATGGATACTCAGGTAGTACATAATATGAGTATATATCTAGCACAGAAATGTCTATGAGTAGGTGAGGAGTGAAGAACAAGAGCAAAAACTTAAATTATCTATTTCTAAATGACAAGATAGTATGACTCTAGTATGAAATTTTCTCATAACTTTTTCTGAGAACAGTGCTACTTAAGCAATGCAAGAAGCTTTGAATTTTGTCTACTTTATTTTTATTTTGTAGGTGGAAAACCTGAAAATTTTACAAAACAATAATAAGAATTTTTAGCAAAAGTGTTGCCAGGAGCATATATAGTTCTTTAATATTTCACATATAATATATACTAGGTTATATACTAATTTTATTAAACATTTGATAAAATTCCAGTAGTTCATTATTTTAAAATGTATTTATTGGGGTAGACTCATGTTATTTAACTAGCACAATGTCAACAAAGAAATGTCACTTTATATGCAAATTTGGGAATATATGTGAAAAATTCTGATTTATATGAGGTGAGGTGAAGTCACTCAGTCGTGTCCGACTCTTTGCGACCCCATGGACTGTAACCCACGAGGCTTCTCTGTCCATGGGATTCTCCAGGCAAGAATACTGGAATGGATTGCCATTTCCTTCTCCAGGGGATCTTCTTGACCCAGGGATCGAACCTGGATCGCCCACATTGGAGGCTGGCGCTTTAACCTCTGAGCCACCAGGGAAGCCCAATTTATAGGTATATGGAAAAAAAATTAGTGTTCCACAAAAAGTCTTTAAAATAATTAATCTAGAAAAGCCAACATATATCTAATAAAAGTTCCAGTGGAGGGGCAGAGAGAAAAATGTAGCAGAGAAAATTGTCCAAAAATAATAAAAATTTTCTTAACCTGAAAAATGATGTTTCTAGATTACTAAAGTCTACTGAGTATTCAACACAATGATTTGTAAAGACTCACACCAAAACAAGCAACCATGAGATTTCAGAACATTAGTGACAAAGGGAAAATTTAAAAGACTACAGAAGAGAAAAATCACATCACATTTAGACAATCAAAGGTCAAAACAGGATTGGGCTTTCATGCAGCAAAATGGAAATTATTTAGTAATAAGCACAAAGAAAACTAAAAATGGAAAAGTGATATAAATATTACATTTTTTCTCAGTAAAAGCAAAAATTTACAATGAAATTTAATCTTAGTAAAATAGGTGGCTTAGAGTCATGTAGGAATAATATTTAAAGAGTAAATATAAATATATATGAGTATTATATATATTATAATACTTAGTGGCTATTATTTGAATAATAACAAGCACTGAGTGTCAAATAAAAAATATTGCATAAATAGACTGTGAGGATAAAAAGAGCCCTGTGTTTTTTTTGTGAATATATATGATAGTGGCATAAGTGGGTTAGCAGAGAGCATTAAATCTTTACCTTTTATGCTAACTTTCATATCCAAGTGATGGCTTAACACCTGAAAGTTAAGGAAGAGAGGCAAAGAAAATTAATTTTTAAAGGGTGATAAATGTCAGTGGAAATAAGGATTGAAGGTAGTTAATTTCAGAAAACAGGGTTGCTGTTTTTCTTTATAATTCAGTATAAACTAGAACCATTTTTTTTTAATAAGGATGGCACACACACAAAACAAAAATCAAGATTGTTTGATGGGATTTTTAGAAGTATTAATTTCAAAATAACACTTCTTTCTACATATACTTAGTAAAATGTGTGTATTTTTAATGAAGTTCCTAGTGAAAACCAGTTGATTGTTTTCCCCCTTTCCTTTGTTCTTTTATCTCTTTGTTCTTTCCCTTCTTCCCTGTCTTTATTTTTTTCATTTCAGAAAGCAATAAGAGTTGAGGTTGTGATTCATATTTAGATTAGTGTTAGATTACCATATAATGTCTATTAAAAGATATAGAATAGAGAACAAGAAATCTGTAGAATGAAGAAGAGAGCAAAAGAATCAAGCTGTAGAAGTCTGAATTTACCTCGATAATCTGACCCCTAGGAATTAAGAAATTTGATGAAGTTTTTTTTTTAAACTTTTTCTAAGGTTTTAAGAGGAAGTTCCTATCACTTCATGGGAAATAGATGGGGAAACAGTGGAAACAGTGTCAGACTTTATTTTTGGGGACTCCAAAATCACTGCAGATGGTGATTGCATTCATGAAATTCAAAGACGCTTACTCCTTAAAAGGAAAGTTATGACCAACCTAGATAGCACATTAAAAAGCAGAGGGATGGTATGGGGAGGGAGAAGGGAGGGGGGTTCAGGTTGGGGAACACATGTATACCTGTGGCAGATTCATGTTAATGCAGGGCAAAACCAAAACAACATTGTAAAGTAATTAACCTTCAATTAAAATAAATTTATATTAAGAAAATTTTTAAAAAGGCAGAGATATTACTTTGCCAACAAAGGTCCATCTAGTCAAGGCTATGGTTTTTCCAGTGGTAATGTATGGATGTGAGAGTTGGACTGTGAAGAAAGCTGAGAGCCGAATAATTGATGCTTTTGAACTGTGGTGTTGGGGAAGACTCTTGAGAGTCCCTTGGACTGCAAGGGGATCCAACCAGTCCATCCTAAAGGAGATCAGTCCTGGGTGTTCATTGGAAGGGCTGATGCTGAGGCTGAAACTCCAGTACTTTGGCCACCTCATGTGAAGAGTTGACTCATTGGAAAAGACCCTGATGCTGGGAGGGATTGGGGGAAGAAGGAGAAGGGGACAATAGAGGATGAGATGGCGGGATGGCATCACTGATTTGATGCACATGAGCTTGGGTGAACTCTGGGAGTTGGTGATGGACAGGGAGGCCTGGCATGCTGCGATTCATGGGGTCGCAAAGAGGCGGATATGACTGCTCAACTGAACTGAACTGAACTGAAGAGGAAGTCTGAGTTTTTTAAAAATAGAAAGGAAATATCAAGTGCCATCTAAGTTAATGTTAATTGGTAGTTCTTAGTAGAATATAGAAATGAAAATTAATAAAATTTCACTTCATTCAAACCTCAAAACTAAAAAAATTGTATTTTTTGCAATATTTTCATGCATAGTGGGAAATGAGAATCTGAGCAATCTGTTAAAAAGATTATCTTCACTTCAAAACATTAAAATTAACACATAAGTTAGAGCAGGTGACAATTCTTGCCCCAAATCAAAGGAGGCTAATTATTAATTTTGCTACTAAAATATTAATGTGCTTCATTATGGGAACTTGTTCCATTCCTGTTATGGGTGTTATGTAATGTACATATTGTTACCTAATATTTAAAATACATGTGAATTAGGAACACATCTCATTCTAAAGGTTTTGAATAAAAGGCTATGAACTTGTGGAAGCAGTGATTACAATACAGTGTTTCTGATTCTGATATTCTTTCTGTTACAATAGGCTATCTCCCACCCAAAAGTTCAACCAACCTTACAATTGAAATTGCATTCAGTTCAGTTCAGTTCAGTCACTCAGTCATGTCCGACTCTTTGCAACCATGTGAATGGCACCACACCAGGCCTCCCTGTCCATCACCAACTCCCGGAGTTTACCCAAACTCATCTCCATCGAGTCGATGATGCCATCCAGCCATCTCATACTCTGTCGTCGCCTTCTCCTTCTTCCCCCAATCACTCCCAGTATCAGGGTCTTTTCCAATGAGTCAACTCTTTGCATGAGGTGGCAAAAGTATTGGATTTTCAGCCTCAGCATCAGCCCTTCCAATGAACACCCAGGACTGGTCTCCTTTAGGATGGACTAGTTGGATCTCCTTGCAGTCCAAGGGACTCTCAAGAGTCTTCCCCAACACCACAGTTCAAAAGCATCAGTTCTTCAGTGCTCAGCTTTCTTCACAGTCTAACTCTCACATACATACATGACCACTGGAAAAACAATAGCCTTGACTAGACGGACCTTTTTTGGCAAAGTAATGTCTCTGCTTTTTAATATGCTATCGAGGTTGGTGATAACTTTCCTTCCAAGAGTAAGCATCTTTTAATTTCATGGCTGCAATCACCATTTGCAGTAGCCATAGTAATTTATTCTCCAAGACTTATTCCATCCAAAGTGATTAGTCTAAGTTATTAATAGTGATCTCTTTCTCACTCTCTTTGCAAATACCTGGCTTTGGAATAGCAATGAAACTATTTCTTGCCAATCAAAGCTGGCAAAATACACTAGTTGTCTTCTCGGAAAATATTTTTTTGTCCCAAAGTAAAAGACACAAAAGTCCATTTGGTCAAAGCTATGATTTTTCCAGGAGTCATGTATGGATGTGAGCTGGACCATAAAGAATGCTGGGCATTAAAGAATTGATGCCTTTGAACTGTGGTGCTGGAGAAGATTCTTGAGAGCTCCTTGAAGGAGCAAGGAGATCAAACCAGTCAATACTAAGAGAAATCAATCCTGAATATTAATTGGAAGTACTGATGCTGAAGCTGAAGCTCCAATACTTTGGCCACCTGATGCAAAGGGTGGACCATTTGGAAAAGACCGTGATGTTGGAAAGATTGAGGGCAAGAAGAGAAGGCGGTGTTAGTGGATGAGATGGTTTTATGACATCACTGACTCAGTAGATGTTTGTCTGAGCAAACTCTGGGTGATAGTGAAGGACAGGGAAGCCTGGTGTGCTGCAGTCCATGGGACTGCAGAGTAGGACACAACATAGAGACTGAGAAACAACAAAAAGACACAAGAAAGAGAAAACTCATGATCTTTTCTTACTTGAAAATTGTTAATCCATATGTGATGTCTATATCTGATTAACAATTTGAAAGAGGAGTAGGCTTAATGAATGCCAAAACCTAGCAATAAAGATGGCAGAGCTGAGAAATGGAGTCTGTATCTTTGATGATATCATTGTTTCATCAGTTGAGCCAGCTTTGGATCAGAGCCACACACTTGAACTTCCTTTCAAGTGATACAATAGGTTATTATATTTTAAGTCAAATTGATTTATGCTTTTTGCTTACTTATAAGTAAAATCATTTAAACTCATAGAGTTATTTTAATAACTATCATCATCTATCTACCTTGTCTATACATTTCACTTTTCCTCCACACCAAATGGGATCATGTGTAGTTGACTATTGGCCAAAATAAAGGCCAAGTAAGTTAAATATCATAATATGCTTGCACATTGGAAAAATATAATTTCAATTCAATTTCATGTTTTGATTTTTCCCTATTGGCATATATAGATGAATATGTCAGATTTAAAGAAGTAAATCACTGGAATTTGTGACTGCCAGAAAAATGTAAGTTGTTTTAGGTCATGTACAAGTTAATTCCCTGGCAAAAAATCAAAACAATTGAGCTCTTTTAAGGGTATANNGTATAGTTACTTCATATTAGTATTACAAATTTTTTGATAAAGATGAGCATTAAGTGCTTATAAAATATCTGAACACATTACATGTCAAATTTTTAAAAAAGATAGTTTTAGTAGCATATACTTCAGGGTTTACCAAAATTGATACAGTCATTTCTACAAGGACAGAAAATTTGAATGGCTCAAGGACCAAGTAAATTATATACCAATGAAGTGGCTCGATGACAACAAAGAGATTGTAAAGCCCATTAAAAAGGATCAACTTCTATGTCATTTCAGCAGATACTCATTTTCCCAGAGACTTCCTGTAGACCATTGCTTTGGGGAACTCCAATTAATCACACTATCTATTACATCATTCTGAAATCACCATCTATGTACTTCTGGAATTTTCCAAGTGAGTACCTTTGCCCAAATGGGTATTTTTAATTGTGACACAGTAGAGTATTAATAGGTGTTAGTGGCCTGCATGCAAGGGCATTTTCTTACAAAGTTTCTTTTCAGAACCTCACCACCAAGATATGAGTCAGCAATACTAGCCAGGTGGAGAGGTGTACATGTAGAAAAGCCAATATGCCCAGTCAGTGTCCTCAGTTGAGCTTCTAGATTCCCTCTAGATGACTCCCGGCTCTAGTCTTACACCATATATGAGAATAAGCACCTATTCAACTACAGGGCTTCCCAAGTGGTACTAGTGGTAAAGAACCGGCCTGCCAATGCAGGTAGACATAAGAGATGCAGGTTTAATTCCTGGGTTGGGAGATCTCCTGGAGGAGGGCCCTGAACCCACTCCAGTATTCTTGCCTAGAAAATTGCAAGGGCAGAGAAGCCTGGCGGGGTACAGTCCATAGGGTGTCAAAGAGTTGAACATGACTGAAGTGACTTAGCACCCACACAGAAAACTATCATGAATGAGACTGGAGGCATATCACCAAACAGAATTATAGGATATGATAATGGTTGTGCTTATTCACTAAACATTGAGGTGGTTTATTAGATTGTTGCTGTTCAGTTGCTCAATCGTGTCTGACTCTGTGACCCCACGGACTGTGGCACACCAGGCTTCCCTGTCCTTTAGCATCTCCCAGAGCTTGCTCAAACTCATGGCTATTGAATCAGTGCTGCCATCCAACCATCTGATCCTCTGTCATCCCCTTCTCCTCCTGCCTTCACTCTTTCCCAGATTCAGCGTTTTTCCTAATAAGTCAGTTCTTCACATTAGGTGACCAAAGTACTGGAGCTTCGTCTTCAGTATCAGTCCTTCCAGTGAATATTCAGGATTGATTTCCTTTAGGATTAACTGGTTTGATCACCTTGCTGTCCAAGGGACTCCCAAAAGTCTTCTCCAACACCACAGTTCAAAGCATAAATTCTTTGGCACTCAGTCTTCTTTATGATCCAACTCTCATATCCATACATGACTACTGGAAAAACCATAGCTTTGATTATTCGGGCCTTTGTCTCTGCTTTTTAATATGCAGTCTAGGTTTGTCATAGCTTTTCTTCCCAGGAGCAAGTGTCTTTTAATTTCATGGCTGCAGTCACCATCTGCAGTGATTTTGGAGCCCAAGTAAGTAAAATCTGTCACTGTTTCCATTCTTTCCCCATCTATTTGCCACGAAGTGATGGGACTGGATGCCATTATCTTAGTGTTCTTAATGTTGAGTTTTAAGCCAGCTTTTTCACTCCTCTCTTTTTCACTCTCCTTGTTTTTATTAGATAGAGATAAATAATGGAGACACTCCACAGATTCAGCTTTTATATAGCCTCTTAATTTTGAAAAATTTACTTTATTCTCAAGATATAGATGATAAGTAGCATAAATTTGTGACCTTTAATCTAGTTCAAACTTTACATTTTACTGAAGAAATTGATTTCCAGTAGGTCAAATGGTAATGGTAGAATCAGTCCATACTGTTAGTTTCAATAAACATGAGAGTGCTCAGAGATGTTAGGTAATAGATGAATTCACAAGCCAGCTTCAGATTGGTCTTTCAAGAAACTGATGAAGTAAACAATGTAAACAGTTATTTTGCCTATAATATATACCATACCAAACCATTTATAGTGTTTTTCCCATTATCCAATTCTATCTATTTAAGACAGTGGCTTGCTCAGTTTGTTGTATAATAAGTAAGAAGTGGAAAGATGGCTGGTGGAACACTGGAGTCAGGCTTAGAGTTAAAAGACCACTTAAAAACTGTTTGATTGAAAAATTTTTTTATTCACATTTAGCTTAATTTAGAATCCATCTCTTCTACATCACAAGGTATATCTTATATTCTTTGAATACCAAACTCTTCTACATATTTACAGTGTCTTCAGGAAAAAATTCTGTTCAGAATACCAACTCTAAAGCTTACCCTAGAATCTTCCATATGTATTCTTCATTTTCAACATCCTTTTGTCAACTAAATGTAAACAATTCTACATTCTTCTCCTCTTCACTGGATCATGAGCAGTGGTTTAGAATAGTCTGAAAGTAAAAAAAAAATCTTTTTATTTTTTTGGTAAAGCTTCTGTTATGAGACACAAGAGGAGATTAAAGCACAGCCTTGTCAATCTGCAGAAAAAGAACATATTGCTCATGGCTGGTTACTCTCTTTTCAGAATATGCAACTTGGCAATAAAATCAGTGGAAGTAACTGGCATAGACACAGGACTGGCAGGGATTTGGCAGCCCCTGTGGAGAGGCTGTCTACAGATGACATAACAATAACCACAGGACCTGCATGTAGACTGGTTTCACTGGAGAAACTAATCAAGTAGTAAGAGTAAAGTTTAAGCTTTCAAAATGTATGCACTTGCTTACTTAGTAACATAAAGAAGAGGGTGGTTAGATGCAAGCTATTTGGTAAAATGTTTAGAGATATGTAATTGAAGGCACATAACATGAGAGAGGAAAAAAAAATACTTTTCAGAAAACAAACTCCATTCTATTTATTTCTAAAATTGATTACAGAGAGAATGTGTTTCTCTCCCTATTGCCTGCTCCCATCTCTCTAGATTACTAGATGTGTATGGTGACCATAGGTCTTTTATTCTTTGCTTTAATATTTGCCTCAGACATTTTTAATGGTATCTCTTCTTTAAATTTCTTTCATATTTTGTTATATTATTTCCATAAGGCTTATTGGGAATCAGCTATGAATATTTAGATGTGAAAATTTCAGACCAGGGCCTCTGGCCACCATATATACTTCTCTCCAAAATAGATCTCCTCCTCTATAACATGAAGTCTACCATACAGATAGTAACAGGGAAGTGCCTCTCTAGAACATGTGCATTTGTATGCTACAGAGCAAGGTACAGAACTAACTTTTGTTCTGAGGCCCTACTTATATCACTATATTTTATTTATGGAAGGATTAACACTTAGCTTTCCAACACCTTGTGAATAAAAAGTAACATAACATTTAAAAAGTGACTTACTAATTTCCTAAGTTCACTTAATTACTTTTAAATTTGGCACAAGCTGTGAGATTTTTAATGTAACCAAGTTTACCTTTCAATGTTTGGCCTGCTCTATCCTGGTAACTCCCGAGAAGGCAATGGCACCCCACTCCAGTGTTCTTGCCTGGAGAATCCCAGGGACGTGGGAGCCTCGTAGGCTGCCGTCTATGGTGTCGCACAGAGTCGGACAGGACTGAAGCGACTTAGCAGCAGCAGCAGCAGCAGCAGCAGCAGCAGCAGCAGCAGCATCCTGTTAACTCACTTCTCAACTGAAACAACATATGCAGAGAATAGTGTAGCATGACCAAATAGGGTTTATTAAAAGAACGTATAGATACTCTGTCATTTGAAAACCAATTCATGAAATTTGCCATATCAGAAATAAAACAAAGAAAAATACAAGAGATAATTAATAGATTCAGCAAAAGATTTGAGAAAATTAAAATTGGTTTATAATAAAGTCTCATGTGATATAAAATGTATTGCATAAAAATACCTATAAAATTGTACTGTTGAGGATATAAATTGTAAAAATGCTATACACTTGACAGTAG
>SJYF01001092.1:735639-747167 GCA_006410515.1 Procapra przewalskii | reverse complement strand
AGGACTTTTGTTTCTTTAGGTAGATATATTCCTAAGCATTTTATACTTTTCGTTGCAATGATGAATGAAATTGTTTCCTTAATTTCTCTTTCTATTTTCTCATTATTAGTGTATAGGAATGCAAGGGATTTCTGTGTGTTGATTTTATATCCTGCAACTTCAGTATATTTATTGATTAGCAATTTTCTGGTGGAGTCTTTAGGGCTTTCTGTGTAGAGGATTATGTCATCTGCCAACAGAGTTTTACTTCTTCTTTTCCAATCTGGATTCCTTTAATTTCTTTTTCTGCCCTGATTGCTGTGGCCAAAACTTCCAAAACTATGCTGAATAGTAGTGGTGGAAGTGACCCTTGTCTTGTTCCTGACTTTAGGGGAAATGCTTTTAATTTTTCACCATTGAGGATAATGTTTGCTGTGGATTTGTCATATATAGCTTTTATTATGTTGAGGTATGTTCCTTCTATCCCTGCTTTCTGGAGAATTTTTATCATAAATGGATGTTGAAGTTTGTCAAAGGCTTTCTCTGCATTTTTTGAGATAATCATATGGCTTTTATTTTTCAATTTATTAATGTGGTGTATTACATTGATTGATTTGCAGATATTGAAGAATCCTTGCATCCCTGGGATAAAGCCCACTTGGTCATGATGTATGATTTTTTTAATGTGTAGTTGGATTCTGATTGCTAGAATTTTGTTAAGGATTTTTGCATCTATGTTCATTAGTGATATTGGCATATATATATATATATATATATATATATATATATATACATACATATACATATATGTGTGTGTGTGGCATCTTTGTCAGGTTTTGGTATTAGGGTGATGGTGGCCTCATAGAATGAGTTTAAAAGTTTACCTTCCTCTGCAATTCTCTGGAAGAGTTTGAGTAGGATATATTTAGCTTTTCTCTAAATTTTTGGTAGAATTCAGTTGTGAAGCTGTCTGGACCTGGGCTTTTGTTTGCTGGAAGATTTCTGATTACAATTTCAATTTCCATGCTTGTGATGGGTCTGTTAAAATTTTCTATTTCTTCCTGGTTCAGTTTTGGAAAATTGTACTTTTCTAAGAATTTGTCCATTTCTTCCATGTTGTCTATTTTATTGTCATATAATTGCTGATAGTAGTCTCTTATGATCCTTTGTATTTCTGTGTTGTCTGTTGTGATCTCTCCAATTTCATTTCTAATTTTATTGATTTGATTTTTCTCCCTTTGTTTCTTGATGAGTCTGGCTAATGGTTTGTCAATTTTATTTATCCTTTTGAAGAACCAGCTTTTGGCTTTGTTGGTTTTTGCTATGGTCTCTTTTGTTTCTTTTGCTTTTATTTCTGCCCTAATTTTAAAGATTTCTTTCCTTCCACTAACCTGGGGTTCTTCATTTCTTCCTTTCCTGGTAGCTTTAAGTGTAGAGTTAGGTTATTTATTTGACTTTTTCTTGTTTCTTGAGGTATGCTTGTATTGCTATCAACCTTCCCCTTAGCACTGCTTTTACAGTGTCCCACAGTTTTTGGGTTGTTGGGTTTTCATTTTCATGTGCTTTTAGGCATATTTTGATTTCTTTTTTGATTTATTCTGTGAATTGTTGGTTATTCAGCAGCATGTTGTTCAGTCTCCATATGTTGGAATTTTTAATAGTTTTTCTACTGTAACTGAGGTCTAATCTTACTGCATTGTGGTCAGGAAAGATGCTTGGAATAATTTCAATTTTTTTGAATTTACCAAAGTTAGATTTATGGCCCAGGATGTGATCTATCCTGGAGTAGGTTCCGAGTACACTTGAGAAAAAGGTGAAATTCATTGTTTTGGGGTGAAATGTCCTAGAGATATCAATTAAATCTAACTGGTCTATTGTACCATTTAAAGTGTTTGTGTTTCCTTGTTAATTTTCTGTTTAGTTGATCTATCCATAGGTGTGAGTCGGGTATTAAAGTCTCCCACTATTATTGTGTTAGTGTTAATTTCCCCTTTCATACTTGTTAGCATTTGTCTGACATATTGTGGTCCTCCTATGTTGGGTGCATATATATTTATAATTGTTATATCTTCTTCTTGGATTGATCCTTTGATCATTATGTAGTGTCCTTCTTTGTCTCTTTTAACAGCCTTTGTTTTAAAGTCTATTTTATCTGATATGAGTATTGCTACTCCTGCTTTCTTTTGGTCTCTATTTGTGTGGAATATCTTTTTCCAGTCCTTCACTTTCAATCCGTATGTGTCCCTTGTTTTGAGGCCTCTTGTAGACAACATATATAGGGGTCTTATTTTTGTATCCATTCAGCCAGACTTTGTCTTTTGGATGGGGCATTCAACCCATTTACATTTAAGGTAATTATTGATAAGTATGATCCCATTGCCATTTACTTTATTGTTTTGGGTTTGAGTTTATACACTGTTTTTGTGTTTGCTGTCTAGAGAAGATCCTTTAGCATTTGTTGGAGAGCTGGTTTGATGGTGCTGAATTCTCTCAGCTTTTTTCTTGTCTGTAAAACTTTTGATTTCTCCTTCATATTTGAATGAGATCCTTGCTGGGTACAGTAATCTGGCCTGTAGGTGATTTTTTTTCTATCACTTTAAGTATGTCCTGCCAGTCCCTCCTGGCCTGAAGAGTTTCTATTGAAAAATCAGCTGTTATCCTTATGGGAATCCTTTTGTGTGTTATTTGTTGTTTTTCCCTTGCTGCTTTTAATATTTGTTTTGTGTGTGTGTGTGTGTGTTTGATCTTTATTAATTTGATTAATATGTATCTTGGTGTGTTTCATCTTGGGTTTATCTTATTTGGGACTCTCTGGGTTTCTTGGACTTGGGTGATTATTTCCTTTCCCATTTTAGGGAAATTTTCAACTATTATCTCCTCAAGTATTTTCTCATGGCCTTTCTTTTCATCTTCTTCCTCTGGGACTCCTGTGATTCAAATGTTGGGGCATTTAACATTGTCCCAGAGGTCTTTGAGATTGTCCTCATTTCTTTTAATTTGCTTTTCTTTTTTCCTCTCTGATTCATTTATTTCTACCATTCTATCTTCTATCTCACTAATCCTATCTTCTGCCTCTGTTATTCTACTATTTGTTGCCTACAGAGTGTTTTTGATCTCATTTATTGCATTATTCATTATATATTGACTCTTTTTTATTTCTTCTAGGTCCTTGTTAAACATTTCTTGCATCTTCTCAATCCTTGTCTCCAGGCTATTTAGCTGTCATTCCATTTTGATTTCAAGATTTTGGATCATTTTCACTATCATTATTCAGAATTCTTTATCAGGTAGATTCCCTATCTCGTCCTCTTTTGTTTGGTTTGGTGAGCATTTATCCTGTTCCTTTACCTGCTGGGTATTCCTCTGTCTCTTCATCTTGTTTATATTGCTGTGTAGAGGGTGGCCTTTCTGTATTCTGGCAGTTTGTGGAGTTCTCTTTATTGTGGATTTTCCTCATTGTAGGGGGGGTTGTATGGGTGGCTTGTCAAGGTTTCCTGGTTAGGGAAGCTTGTGTCGGTGTTCTGGTGGGTGGAGCTAGATTTCTTCTCTCTGGAGTGCAATGAAGTGTCCAGTAATGAATTATGAGATGTCAGTGGGTTTGCAGTGACTTAGGGCAGCCTGTATATTGAAGCTCAGGACTGTGTTCCTGTGTTGCTGGAGAATTTGCATGTTATGTCTTGTCTGGAACTTGTTGGCCCTTGGGTGGTGCTTGGTTTCAGTGTAGGTATGGAGGTGTTTGATGAGCTCCTGTTGATTAATGTTCCCTGAAGTCAGGAGTTCTCTGGTGTTCTCAGGATTTGGACTTAAGCCTCCTGCTACTGGTTTTCAATCTTATTTTTACAGTAGCCTTAAGACTGCTCCATCTATAGAACACCACTGATAAAACATCTAGGTTAAAGATGAAAAGTTTCTCCACAGTGAGGGACACCCAGAGAGGTTCATAGAGTTACATGGAGAAGAGAAAGAGGAGGGAGATATAGATGACCAGGATGAGATGAGGTGGAATCAAAAGATGAGAGAGCAAGCTAGCCAGTAATCACTTCATGTGCACTCCACAGTCTGGACTGCTTGGAGATGTTCACAGAGTTATACAGAGAAAAGAACAGGGAGGAAGGAGACAGAGGTGGACTGGAGGATAAAGGGGGGAATCAAAAGGAGAGAGACAGATCCAGCCAGTAATCAGTTCCCTAAGTGTTCTCCACCATTGGGAACACACAAAGAGATTCACAGAGTTGGGTAGAGAAGAGAAGGGGGAGGGAGGAGATAGAGGCAACCTGGTGAAGAAAAAGGAGAGTCCAAAGGGGGAAAAAGGAGTCAAGCCAGTAATCTCGCTCCCAAGTAAAAATGGGTACTGAAGATTAGGTTCTTAAAGGTACAAAATTGAAAACAAATACCAAAAAGCAAAGATTAAAAGTCTAGAGTGGAAGTTGGATTTTCAAAAATACAATATCAATGAAAAAAAAACAAAGTCACAAAAATTATAAAATATATATATGTGAATTTTGCTTTAAAAAATGGGGTCTCTCTTTTTTTGCAAAGTAATAGTAGGTTATAAAAATGAAAATTAAAGGAGTAATAGAGGACTTAAAAATTAAAAAAATTTAATTAAAGAGTAATAGTAAAAATAGCAAAAAATATATATCTAGGACTTTCTTTGGTGGTGTTGTGGGCAGTGTGGGGTCAGTTCATTTTTGGATAGTTCCTTGCTCTGGCTTATATTTCTCAAGATCTATAGGCCCCTTCCTATGTATTCGGTACTAACTACAGGGTTTTAATCTATTGCTCCTGTCACTTCCAAGGTGATTCCCTCTGTTTAGTTTCTTCTGTTTGCTGGTCTCTTCAGTGTCTAATTTCTGCCCTGACAAAAGGGGGCAGTGGTGGACGCTTTTTTAGGCTCATTTGTTCAGTCGTGCTGTGGGGAGGGAGAGACACTGCAAACAAATAACACTGGTGTCTGTCTGCAGTGTCTCGGCACACTGGGCCTGGCCCTGCTCACGGCGTGTGTGCTTTCCCTGTCTATACTGCTTAGGCTCTAGGTTGCTCTCCTGGGAACCTGTGAGACTGGCCCTGGGTTGTATGCACTTCCCAGGTCTAAACCGCTCAGGTTCAGGTACTCCAGTAGTCCTCAGAGGCGCAGACTCGGTTGGGCCTGGTTTTGTTCCCTTCCCAGGTCCAAGCAGCTCAGGTGACCAGGTGTTTGGCGAGCATGGTTGCTATGACTGATCATCTCCCCCGTCTCTGCCCCTCGGTTTTCTGGGTGTACAACCAGTGCACCTTCTCAGGTGGATGTTGACCGTCCAGAATCCCAACAAGTCTTGGTTAGCAATAAAGCCTGCTTGCAGTTTGGTAGATAATGCTTCTCTGGGGCCGCGATTGACCCCTTCTGGCTCTGGCTGCCCTTGCCTGCCTGTCACTGGAAGAGGGGGATGGGCTGGTCTGCAGCCAGCTAGCTCTGCTCAGTCCTTTGTTCTGTGAGCGGGCCTGATGGTGTCTTAGGTTAGGGCTTTTCACGTAGCTCTAGTCAGTTCTTTGTTTTGTGTGCAGGCCTGGTGGTGTCTCAGGTTAGGGCTTTTTCGTAGTAGCTATCTCACAGTCTGGTTCGCTGGCCCTCAGATTGCCCTCGAGGCATTCAGGCCCAGTCCTTTCTCTAAGAAATGCAGCCCGCGCTTCCCTGCCCAGCCCCTGCTTGCTAGTGGCGGATGCGGACATCTGCACTGCTTCTCCACTGGGGGAGTTAATGTTGGGCATGTAATCTGTGGGGTTTAATGATTTATTTATTTTTCCTCCTGATTATGTTGCCCTCGGTGGTTCCAAGGCTCACCGCAGACTCGGCTGTGAGAGTATTTCCTGGTGTTTGGAAACTTCTCTCTTTTTTAAGACTCCCTTCCTGGGATGGAGCTCCATCCCTACCTCTTTTGTCTCTCTTTTTGTCTTTTATATTTTTTCCTACCTCCTTTTGAAGACAATGGGCTGCTTTCCTGGGTACCTGATGTCCTTCGCCAGCATTCAGAAGTTGTTTTGCGGAATTTACTCAATGTTTAAATATTCTTTTGATGAATTTGTGGGGGAGAAAGTGGTCTCCCCATCCTATTCCTCCACCATCTTAGCTGCCTCTTCTTATTGTTTTTTAAATCTTTATTTTTATTTTTTATTTTTTTAAAAATTTTTATTATTATTGTTATTTCCCTACATTACAATACTGTATTTGTTTTGCCATACATTGACATGCATTGGCCACAGATGTACCCAACCTCCCAATGCCAAAGCCCCTTCCCACCTCCCACCCCATATCTCCCTGGATCACCCTGTGCACCAGCCCCAAGGATCCTGTATCCTGTATTGAACATAGACTGGCACTTCGTTTCTTACGTGATAGTATACATATTTCTATGCCATTCTCCCAAACCAACAAGGCTGTGTCAGTGGAGTCTTTCATAGGCAGGAAGCATGAGGAGGAGAGAATCTGAGGCTTTGGAGTGAAGGTAGGCTGGAGGAGGAATGCAGCAGGACACTGGTGGAGTTTCCAACACTGAGCGGAGGGAGAGAACTGCTGCATGAGTGCTCAGTCGCTCAGTCATGTTGACTCTTGTGACCCCATGGACTGTAGCCTGCCAGGCTTCTCTGTCCATGAACTTTTCCATGCCACGCACTGGGGTGGCATTTCCTCCTCCAGAGGATCTTCCTGACGCAGGGGTCAAACCTGAGGCTTCTGCATCAGTGGGCAGATTCATTACCACTGAGCCATCTGGGAAGCCTAAGAAACCTGCTAGTCTTGAAAAAATTATGGGCTCAGATCATTACCCTGGGTGTGGGGGAGTTTTATGCGTCAACTCCATTGAACTAAGCATTGTCTAGATATCTATTAGGACATTATTTGTGAGTACGTCTGTTGGGGGTGTTTCTGGGATGTATCAGCATTTGAATTGGTAGACTGTGTAAGAAGCTCACCCTTACCAATGCAAGTGGGCATCATCTAATTTGTTGAGTGTCTGAACAGAACAAAAAGGCAGAGGAAGGTCAACATTGTCCTCTTTGCTTAAGCTGGGAAATCCATCTTCTCCTGCCTTCAGACATTGGCATTCCTGGTTCTCAGTCCTTTGAATTAGACTGAATTACAATTACTGGCTTCCCTGGTTTCCCAGCTTGCATATTGAACTTTTCATTTCACTCTTCTTGCTTGCATTTATTTTTTAAAAACGAGAAGTCTGCTGTAATTCTATCCTTGTCCCTCTGTATAGAAAGTGTTTTCCAATTCCTGGATTTCCTCAATATTTTCTCTTTATATTTGGCTTTCTCAATTCGACTATAATTTGCCTGTGTGTAATGTTTTGAGTTTTATCCCATGGCAGTTCTCTAAACTTCCTGGTTCTGTGGTTAGGTATCCATCATTAATTTCAAAAATTCTCAACTATTATTTCTTCAAATATTCCATCTGTTCCAGTCTCCTCTTCTTTCTGATACTCCAATTATATGCATGCTGCAGCTTTTGATATTGCTCTACAATTTTTAGGTATTCTGTTCTTTTCTAAACTGTTCTGTTGTATCCTGTACTTTTTTTCTTTATTTTCCTCTTTGCACTTCAATTTGAGAAGTTTCTGCTTACTTATGTTCAATCTCACTGCTTTTTTTTTTAATCAGTCAATTTACTGATGTGCCCATCAAATGCAGTCTTCGTTTCAAATACTGCATTTTTATTTCTTCTTATTTCCCTTTAGTTTTTTTTTTTTTTAAGTTTCCTTATCTCAGCTGGTATTCCATCTGATCTTGTGTGTCATCTACTTTTCCTTGAAAGCTTTTATCATATTATATTCATTGTTATTTAAAATTTCCTATGAGATAATTGCAACATCAATTTTATATTTGTGTCTGGTTCTGATGCTTGCTTTGTTTTTTTAGATGGTATTTATTCTTGCCTTCTGACATGCCTTGTTGAGATCAGACATACTGTATAGAGTAATAGCTATTGAGATAAACAGGCCATCAGTATGAGATTTATGGTAATCTGGCTAAGAGTTGGGACACATTTAATGTTTGTTTTAGTCATAGGCACCAAAGGCTTTGACTTGCTTTAGTGATCTTGTTTTCCCTTCCCTCTTACCTTTCAGATTCCTCACATGCTCTTCTTAGAGAGAATCTGTGCCTTGCAGTTTTTAATTTTCAATCCATTGTTATTATTTCTGGAGGTTTGTTAGTGTTGTGACAGGTAATGAAGGAAAAGAAGATATTCTTTCATCTTCAGATTAAGTTACACTCTTTCAATGGGCCTGTGTCTCAGAGGTTTGCCCTATGAAGTATTTCTGCTCCTCTCCCAGGAATATGACATTTGTGTCTCTAAGCCCCCAATCCTCTCTCCAATCCCAGTGTTTCCAGTATATCTCCTTGAAGCCATCTTTCATGTTAACGTTGGCTTTTTCCCTCCTTTAGGTGAGATGGGTAGGCAGGATGAAGCTAGAGTTAAGGTAGATTTCCTTTCTCCAAACTAAGTTCTCAGAATTGCTCTCTGGTGATGTCCTTTATCCCAGAGATTAGATCTTTATTTAGAGAGAAGGGTCTTGGAGGAACTCATCTTGTCAGAGACTCTTGAGGAGCTTTCTCATGTCTTCCAAGGAAAACATATTGGTATTCTTGGAGGAAAAGCTGTGAAAGTTGGGGACAGTCTCTGCTGCCTCTGGCAATTCCCAATTTTTACTAGATAAGTGATCCTTGGCTGACACTTTCTGCTGCAGGTAAGCAAATATCAAGTACTTTATCTCTCCAGACTTTGGGAATGCAGCTTGTCCTGTGAACTTAGTTTCTGATGCGTCTCAGAAAGTCATGAATTTTCCTTTGCTCTAGCACTTTTCTTATTGTAAGGGTAGGACTAATGCTTTCCAACCAGTTTACATGTTGGCCCCCAAATGGAAGGTCTCCAAATTCATGGACATTTGTTTTATTTTGGTCTTAAAATCCTATAAAATCCTGTAATACTACTACTATGATTATTTACATTTTTGCCTTAATTATTTTGGTCTTTGTCATTGAGAGGTCTTTTAAATTGTGGATTCTGTGTCCTTTCAACGTGGTATTGTTGTTGTTCAGTCGCTAAATTGTGTCCAACTCTGTGACCCCATGGACTGCAGCATGTCAGGCTTCCCTGTCCTTCACTATCTCCCAGAGTTTGTTCAAATTCATGTTCATCCTAATCATCTCATCCTCTGCTGCCCCCTCCTCCTTTTTCCTTCAATCTTGCCCAACATCAGGGTCTTTTCTAATGAGTAGACTCTTTACATCAGGTGGCCAAAGTATTGGAGCTTCAGCTTTAGCATCAATCCTTCCAATGAATACTCAGGGTTGATTTCTTTTAGGATTGACTGGTTTGATCTCCTTACAGTCCAAGGGACTCTAAAGAGTCTTCTCCAGCACCACAATTAAAAAGCATCAGTTCTTCAGCACTCAGCCTTCTTTATGGGCTCTCAAAGAGAGAATACTGGAATGGTTTGTCATTCCCTCCTCCAAAGGACTATGTTTTGTCAGAACTCTTCACTATGTCCCATCCATCTTTGGTGACCCTGCACAGTATGGTTCATAGCTTCATTGAGTCTTGCAAGCCCCATCACTATGACAAGGCTGTGATCCACGAAGGGAGCCTTTTCAACATGCACCTTCATTTTTCTACAGCAGCAAGAAATCTGCAATTTATTTATTTGTTCAAATCTAAAATCATAAAAAGCAGTTTGATAATATGTGTGTAAAACACATTTCCCAACTAGACTACAATGTTTATTTACATTTTTTTGTGTGTCCCAATCCTTAAATTGTCCAGTCAAAACTTTGTTTTCCAGAGTTACTTTCTGTAGGTTCCTTATTCATAGTCTGCATTCCATCTTGGTGATTTCTTTAGATCCACCTTCAAGTATACAGATTCTTTCCTTGACTGTGCCCAGTTTGCTATTAAGCCTGTTGAAGGTATTTTTTTCATCTCTGTCATTGTGTTTTGAATTTTTTTTCTATTTAAATCTTTATTATAATCTCCATGTCTCTACTGAATTTGACCCCCTATCTTGTATGTTGTTCATATTTTCCCTTACAGCCTTTTACATATTAATCATAAGCATTTTTAAATCCCCTTTCAGATACTTCCAATACTTGTGTCATGTAAGAGTTTGGCTCTAATAATTGCTCTGTTTCTTAGGAATGTGCTTCTTTTCCCTTGCCTTTTTGTATGTTTATTAATGTATTCCTGGAAGATGAATATCTTGTGTAGGGAGAGATTAAAGTAAATAGTTTTTATGCTTGGAAATAAGTATGATTTTCTTTCTGTTAGGACTTTGGCGGGAAGAAATTTATTTCACTTATTAAAATCTGGTTTTCAGGCTTATTGTTGCTATGGTTACTCTCAAGGCACCATCCGTCTCATATTCTTCTAATGACATATGTGTTTAGGGTAGGGGCTTTCAGAGGGTTTTTTCCTTTCCATTGCCTATTTCATGCCAACTTTGGGTCTTATCTCTACACTAGGCCTAAGTGAAGATCTGATTTTTTTTTTTTTTACAAATTGTTACTTGATGTTTCTTTTCCTGGGGTATGTGCTTTTGGCAGGGCATTAGGGAGGGCATGGTTGTTCTCAAGTAAGTCTTTATTTTAGGTATTGTTTAGGTCCCCAGTTCTCAGTCCTGTAACTTGCTTTGTAGTTATGAGTCTAGTACATCTTTATGCCATTCCTCCAGGGCTTGACGTTTTTTTACTTCCTATTTCTCTTCCCAGTATGCAATGCTTTATCACCAGAGATCAAAGAGTACCAGTGAGTGCTCATATCTCCCACCTCCACCCATCCCTGGCATAGGGTAAGGTTCTTGGTTTTGTAGGAAAGACAGAGAAGAAATATCTCAGTTGAGCTTTGTGATGCTCCCACAGCAGCTGCTGTTTTCCTCCTTTAGTTCTGCATCAAAAGGGAAACTTTCTCTGAATCTCTGAAATATGACAACATTTTCTGAGTCCTCAGTTGGCAGACTACCCAACTATTTGCAGTTCCCAGGGCCTTCACCCTCTGCCAGTGCACATTCAGTCTTCACTGATTTGGCCACAACCACAACTTAATCCTTATTGTCCAGCTGCATCTTGTTCTGGTAAGCCACTGCTCATTTCATGTGTTTTCCTGCAAGCTCCAGAATTTTTTTTTTTTTTTTTGTGGGGGGAGGCAGTTAGTCACCTTGCAATCTCAGAACTCTAATGAGTTCAAGAATAGTTGTGAACTTGCTATATTGTGTGCATACCATTTTATATCACTGTGAATTCTGAACCATGCAAATGTATTATATATTCGTCAATTGTAAATGCAAGACAAAGTTGTATCTACTCAGAACTCTTGCGTGTGAGAAGCAATCTGTTCAAAAGGTAAAATAATAGGTCTTGATAGATTATTCATTTATGTGACTTAATGTTTAACTGTATAGGAAAAACTAATACTAAAATTCCCCATGTCTGAGTGTAATCTCTAAAAATCTCACTTTTGCTAAAAATAAAAATTAGTAGAACACACATTCAGATAAAAAATGATGAAAGGATACAAT
>SJYF01001092.1:680700-691409 GCA_006410515.1 Procapra przewalskii | reverse complement strand
GGAAGATCCCCTGGAGAAGGAAATGGCAATCCACTCCAGCACTCTTACCTGGAAAATCCCATGGACGGAGGAGCCTGGAAGGCTGCAATCCATGGGGTCGCTGAGGGTCGGACATGACTGAGCGACTTCACTTCACTGTGGGAAATGGCATTGTATGCTACCAAAAACTGTTAATGAAAAAAAAAAAATCAACTGACACAGCAAACTTCACTGTTGTCTTATTTCAAGAAACTGCCACAGCTACTGCAACCTTCAGCAATCACCACCCTGATCAGTCAGCAACAACCAGCATCAAGGCAAGACCCTCCACCTTCAAAAACTATGACTCACTGAAGGCTCAGATGATAGTTAGATTTTTTAGCAGTATGGTGTTTTAAAATTAAACTATGTATATTACTTTAGACATACTGTTATTGGATGCTTATGATAATGCAGTAGAGTGTAATATAACTTCTTTTCACTGGGAAACAAAAAAATCATGTAATTCACTTTATTGCAATATTCACTTTATTGTAGTAGTCTGGAACTAAATCTAAAATATCTCTGACATATGCCTATACTAGTAATGGGAACTGATTTTAAATTCCAAATTTAGACCTAGAAAAACACGGGTAATGACAATAATGATAATTTATATTTGTGTACATATTCCAGATTGCAAAACACATTAATAAATGGTGAGATACTCAACATGCACATATCTTGATCAAGTACCATTTTTGGGGGAGGAGGGTGACAAGGAGTGGGTTAGTCTTTTGACTGCTGCCAACAGTTGAATCTAGCTGGAGCAGTTAACTCCCTTACCAGAGAGCTTAAATGTTTACTAAAACTCACATGTTTGGAAAGACACAAAGGGACTAGATGAGATGAACTAAGTTCATAGCACAGAATAAATTTGGCAATAAGGAGTTTATGATCTGAGCTACAGTCAGCTCCCTGTCGTGTTTTTGCTGACTGTATGGAGCTTCTTCAATTTTGGCTGCAAAGAATATAATCAATCTGATTTTGGTGTTGACCATCTGCTGATGCCCATGTGCAGAATCTTCTTTTGTGTTGTTGGAAAAGGGTGTTTGCTATGACCAGTGCGTTCTCTTGGCAAAACTCTATTAGTCTTTGCTCTGCTTCATTCCGTATTCCAAGGCCAAATTTATCTGTTACTCCAGGTGTTTCTTGACTTCTTACTTTTGCATTCCAGTCCCCTATAGTGAAAAGGACATCTTTTATGGGTGTTAGTTCTAAAAGGTCTTCTAGGTCTTCATAGAACTATTCAACTTCAGCTTCTTCAGCATTACTGGTTGGGGCATAGACTTGGATTACTGTGATATTGAATGGTTTGCCTTGGAAACAAACAGAGATCATTCTGTCATTTTTGAGAATGCATCCAAGTACTGCATTTTGGACTTTTTTGTTGACCATGATGACTACTCCGTTTCTTCTAAGGGATTTCTGCCCATAGTAGTAGATATAGTGATCATCTAAATTAAATCTAAATTCCAGTCCATTTTAGTTTGCTGATTCCTAGAATGTCGACGTTCACTCTTGCCATCTCCTGTTTGGCTACTTCCAATTTGCCTTGATTCATGCACTCTTGCCTGGAAAATCCCAGGGACTGAGAAGCCTGTTGGTCTGCAGTCCATGAGGTCACTAAAGAGTCATGTAATGACTGAGTGACTTCACTTTCACTTTTTACTTTCATGTATTAGAGAAGGAAATGGCAACCAACTCCAGTGTTCTTGCCTGGAGAATCCCAGGGACAGGGGAGCCTGGTGGGCTATGTCTGTGGTGTTACAGAGAGTTGGACACAACTGAAGAGACTTTGCAGCAGCAGCAGCAGCATTCAATATTGCTCTTTACAGCATCGGACCTTGCTTCTATCACCAGTCATATCCATAGCTGGGTATTGTTTTTGCTTTGGCTCCGTCCCTTCATTCTTTCTGCAGTTATTTCTCCACTGATCTCCAGTAGCATATTGGACACCTAATGACCTGGGGAGTTCCTCTTTCAGTATCCTATCATTTTGCCTTTTCATACTGTTCATGGGGTTCTCAAGGCAAGAATACTGAAGTGGTTTGCCATTCCCTTCTCCAGTGGACCACATTCTGTCAGACCTCTCAACCATGACCCTTATTGCCAAATTCAGACATAAACTGAAGAAAGTAGGGAAAACCACTAGACCATTCAGATATGACCTAAATCAAACCCCTTATGATTATACAGTGGAAGTGAGAAATAGATTTAAGGGACTAGATCTGATAGGTAGAATGCCTGATGAACTATGGAATGAAGTTCGTGACATTGTACGGGAGACAGGGATCAAGACCATCCCTATGGAAAAGAAACACAAAAAAGCAAAATGGCTATCTGGGGAGGCCTTACAAATATCTGTGAAAGGAAGAGAAGCAAAAAGTAAAGGAGAAAAGGAAAAATACAAGCATCTGAATGCAGCATTCCAAAGAACAGTAAGAAGAGATAAGAAAGCCTTCCTCAGTGATCAATGCAAAGAAATAGAGGAAAAGAACAGAATGGGAAAGACTAGAGATCTCTTCAAGAAAATTAGAGATACCAAGGGAACAATTCATGCAAAGATGAGCTCGATAAAGGACAGAAATGGTATGAACCTAACAGAAGCAGAAGATATTAAGAAGAGGTGGCAAGAATACACAGAAGAACTGTACAAAAAAAGATCTTCACAACACAGATAATCATGATGGTGTGATCACTCACCTAGAGCCAAACATCCTGGAATGTGAAGTCAAGTGGGCCTTAGAAAACATAACTACAAACAAAGCTAGTGGAGGTGATGGAATTCCAGTTGAGCTATTTCAAATCCTGAAAGATGATGCTGTGAAAGTGCTGCAGTCAATATGCCAGCAAATTTGGATAAGTCAGCAGTGGCCATGGGACTGGAAAAGGTCAGTTTTCATTCCAATTCCAAAGAAAGGCAATGCCAAAGAATGCTCAAACTACCGAAAACAATTGCACTCATCTCACATGCTGGTAAAGTAACACTCAAAATTCTCCAAGCCAGGCTTCAGCAATACATGAGCTGTGAACTTCCAGATTTTCAAGATGGTTTAGAAAAGGCAGAGGAAACAGAGATCAAATTGCCAACATCCACTGGATCGTGGAGAAGGCAAGAGAGTTCCAGAAATACATCTATTTATGCTTTATTGACTATGCCAAAGCCTTTGACTGTGTGGATCACAATAAATTGTGGAAAATTCTGAAAGAGATGGGAATACCAGGCCACCTGACCTACCTCTTGAGAAACCTATATGCAGGTCAGGAAGCAACAGTTAGAACTGGACATGGAACAACAGACTGGTTCCAAATAGGAAAAGGAGCATGTCAAAGCTGTATATTGTCACCCTGCTTATTTAACTTCTATGCAGAGTATATCATGAGAAATGCTGAGCTGGAAGAAGCACAGGCTGGAATCAAGATTGCTGGGAGAAATGTCAGTCACCTCAGATATGCAAATAACACCACCCTTATGGCAGAAGTGAAAGAGGAGAGTGAAAAAGTTGGCTTAAAACTCAACATTCAGAAAACTAAGATCACAGCCTCTGGTCCCAACACTTCATGGGAAATAGATGGGGAAACAGTGGAAACAGTTTCAGACTTTATTTTGGGGGGTTCCAAAATCGCTGCAGATGGTGATTGCAGCCATGAAATTAAGACACTTCATCCTTGGAAGGAAAGTTATGACCAACCTAGATAGCATATTCAAAAGCAGAGACACTACATTGCCAACAAAGGTCCATTTAGTCAAGGCTATGGTTTTTCCAGTGGTCATGTATGGATGTGAGAATTGGACTGTGAAGAAAGCTGAGCGCTGAAGAACTGATGCTTTTGAACTGTGGTGTTGGAGAAGACTCTTGAGAGTCCCTTGGACTGCAAGGAGACCCAACCAGTCCATTCTGAAGGAGATCAGCCCTGGGATTTCTTTGGAAGGAATGATGCTAAAGCTGAAACTCCAGTGCTTTGGCCACTTCATTGACTCATTGGAAAAGACTCTAATGCTGGGAGGGATTGGGGGCAGGAAGGGAAGGGGACGACAGAGGATGAGATGGCTGGATGGTATCACCAACTCGATGGACGTGAGTTTGGGTAAACTCCGGGAATCGGTGATGGACAGGGAAGCCTGACTTGCTGCAGTTCATGGGATCGCAGAGTTGGACACGACTGAGCGACTGAACTGAACTGACTGATAGAATAAAATACATACTAGTATGTGTGTCTCTGTTGCTCAGTCATATCCAACTCTTTGCTACCCAAGAAGCCCACCAGACTCCCCTGTCCTTGAAATTCCCCAGGCAAGAATACTGGAATGGGTTGCCATTCCGTTCTCCAGGGATTGAACCCAGGTCTCCTGCATTGCCGGCAGACTCTGTACTTCTGAGCATCAAGGGAAGCCAAGGTACAGTATAATATGATTTCAAGTTAAGTATAAATATGCTCATAGTAGCAAATATGAATTTTATGATTTGATTGTGGTGTTAAATTCATTCATGTCTTACCAAAATTTTTGAAAATCTGGGGTTATAAAGCAGATCACTGGGGAACATCGGAGAAGGCAATGGTTAAATCAAAGTAATGTGTTTCTAATTTTGTTTTAGCTTGTAAAATACCTTGAAAATAGCTTTACTCATACAATTGTTTTTATTGCTTTCATGGGATGTTGCCATGGTTGGCTATTGATTAAGGAAGGGAATGGTGAATTTCTGACTTTATAATTGACTTTATGTATAAAGTATTCAACTTCATAAACACTTCATACCTGAGAGGACCCTCAGGAATTAGCTTCTATCATATTTTAGAAATGAAATATGCTGAGATTAGATCTGATAGACAGAGTGCCTGAATAACTATGGATCGACATTCGTGACATTGTACAGGAAACAGTGATCAAGACCATCCCCTAAAAAAAGAAATGCAAAAAGGCAAAGTGGTTGTCTGAGGAGGCCTTACAAATAGTTGAGAAATCAACTGAAATCAAAAGAGAAAAGGAAAGATATACCCATTTGAATGCAGAGTCCCAAAGAACAAGGAGAGATAAGAAAGGCTTCCTCAGCGATATATGCAAAGAAATAAAAGAAAACAATAGAATGTGAAAGACTATAGAGATCTCTTCAAGAAAATTAGAGATCCAAGGGAAAAATTCATACAAAGATGGGTACAATAAAGGACAGAAATGGTATGGACCTAACAGAAGCAGAAGATATTAAGAAGAGGTGGCAAGAATACACAAAACAACAAAGAAGATCTTCAAGACTCAGATAATCATGATGCTGTGATCACTCACCTAGACACAGACATTCTGGAATGCAAAGTCAAGTGGGCCTTAGGAAGCATCACTATGAACAAAGCTAATGGAGGTGATGGAATTCCAGTTGAGCTATTTCAAACCTTAAAAGATGATGCTGTGAAAGTGTACTCAATATGCCAGGAAATCTGGAAAACTCAGCAAGGCCATAGGACTGGAAAAGGTGGGTTTTCATTCCAATTTGAACGAAAGGCAATGACAAAGAATGTTCAAACTAATGTAAGAAGCACTCTTCTCACACATGAACAAAGTAATGTTCAAAATTCTTCAGGCCACTCTTCAATAGTATGTGAATCATGAACTTCCAGATGTTTAAGATGGATTTAGAAAAGGCAGAGGGACCAGAGATCAAATTGCCAACATCTTCTGGATGATCAAAAAAGCAACAGAGTTCCAGTAAAACATCTACCTTTGCTTTATTGACTATGCCAAAGCTTTTGACTGTGTGGTTCACAACAAACTGAATAATTCTTAAAGAGATGGGAATGCCAAACCACCTGACCTGCCTCCTAAGAAATCTGTATGCAGGTCAAGAAGAAACAGTTAGAACTGGACATAGAACAGACTGGTTCCAAATCAAGAAAGGAGTACATCAAGCCTGCATATTGTCACCCTGCTTATTTAACTTATATGCACAGTACATCATGCAAAATGCTGGGCTGGATGAAACAGAAGCTGAAATCAAAATTGATATATTGGAGAAATGTCAATAACCTCAGATACTCAGGTGACACCACCCCTTGTGGCAGTAAGGGAAGAGGAACTAAAGAGCATCTTGATGAAAGTGAAAGAGGAGAATGAACAAGTTGGCTTAAAACTCAACATTCATAAAGCTAAGATCATAGCATCTGGTTCAATCACTTCATGGCAAATAGATGGGGAAACAATGGAAATGGTGGAAGACTTTATTTTTTGGGACTCTAAAATCTCTAGAGATGGTGACTGCAGCTATGAAACTAAAAGAAGCATGCTTCTTGGAAGAAAAGCTATGGCCAACCTAGATAGCATATTCAAAAGCAGAGACATTACTTTGCCAACAAATGTCCATCTAGTCAAAGCTATGGTTTTTCGAGTAGTCATGTATGTATGTGACAGTTGGACTATAAAGAAAGCTGAGTGCTGAAGTATTGATGTTTTTGAACTGTAGTGTTGGAGAAGACTCTTGAGAGTCTCTTGGACTGCAAGGAGATTCAACCAGTCTATCCTAAAGGAAATCAGTCCTGAATATTCATTGGAAGGACTGATGCTGAAGCTGAAACTCCAATACTTTGGCCACCTGATGTGAAGAACTGACTCATTGGAAAAAACCCTATTGCTGGGAAAGATTGAAGACACGAGGAGAAGGGGATGACAAAGAATGAGATGGTTGGATGGCATCACCAACATGATGGGCATGAGTTTGTATAGGCTCCAGGAGTTGGTGATGGACTGAGAAGCATGGCATTCTGCAGCCCATGGAGTCACAAAGAGACATGACTGAGGGACTGAACTGAATGAACTGAGATTACTTTTGGGCTATAATGTAAAATCTACACTACGTGTTTTCTGAAATCATTAAAATACTTTCAAAGAGAAATTCTTTAAAATTCCTTAAAAATAATTTTTTTTCTCAGAAAATTTCTGCCCACCAGAGTTGCCAGGTGTGCTCATTCAGTGGCCGTTGAGCGCATAGAATGGCCTTGTATAAGAGTACTCTTTAAATTTGCTTGCAGAAATTTGAGCCTTCTATCCAGCTATTCCCTTGGGCTTCCCTTGTAACTCAGTCAGTAAAGAATCTGCCTCCAGTGCAGGAGACCCGGGTTCCATCCCTGGGTTGGGAAGATCCCCTGGAGAAGGAAATGGCAACCAAATACAGTATCCTTGCCTAGAAAATCTTATGGACACAGGAGCTTGGTGGGCTATAGTCCACGGGGTTGCAAAGAGTCAGGCAAGACTCTTCCACTTCCTACTTGGGTAAGGTTGGACAATTCACTTAACCTTTCTGAACTTTATTTTCTTCCTATGCAAATGTATATAAAGTGCTGCTGTATATGCATGCATTGATCAAATGCCATATGTATTAAAGTGGCTTGGGTGTTTCAAGTAGGATGCAAGTTTAAGGCTGATTGCTGTCATTATTACAATGAAAGCATAAAAAACTGGCATAATAACAGAAGAAAAGAAAAACATCAAGAAGTGGGAGTCAATGAATGTGGGACACATGATCAACATATAATTGGCAAAATGACGGAATGGAAATTTCAAAGTATTCAGCATGATGTTTGGCTCATCTCCTGGTTCTGTCTCAGAACCATAGTTGCCTGGACCAATGTCATTCATTGTAGTAAAATGTGGGAAACAAAGTCTGGGGCATTTTCAGGTTCCTATGGTAACTAGCTGGAGCTCTGAATAACGGTAGCCCTGACAATATGGCTTTTGAAAAGGAGAAACAAAAAAAAAAAGATATGTGACATTATAGCATATACAAAATTTCTTCCCTTGACACAGTCAAAAGTGTAAATATTTTTGAGTCCTGTCTTATTGAGTAATCTTGAACAAATTATATAATCTTATAGAGTATAAATTTTCTCAGAGAGCCAACAAAGTTTCCAACCTAATACCTGCAAAATACCATTTCTACAGAAGTTTTAAAACTTCAATTTAAAGACTGATAAGGAAAAATTAATGCACCCATGCCCTCTCAGACACAAAATTCAAAATTTAAGTTTCTAATAAATAGTTGTCTTGGTGCCTTTTCCCCCAAAGTACCATCAGACTACAAATAGTGATTTTAGTAAAAGCCTTTCTCAAGGAAAAAATGTCAAATCACTTTCCCAGGAAAATGTTTCACTCTTCTCCAGACAAGTTTTGCAAAGTGAAAAATCAATTGTGTTAACATTGATCTTTAGTCTTCATCTATCAAGACCTTTAATCCTTTAGACCTGTGTGCTGAAGACAGAGTTATTGAATAGCAATAACCTGTAAACATATACATAATGCTGGAAGACTATGACATAGACAAAGAAATGATGATCTGTATCTATTAGAGAGACATTTCAGGAGGGAAGGATCAATTTCTTAATATAGCACTCTGGAACTTGTGATTTACAATAAGATGAAGGATCATTGATTTATCTAATGTGACTTTCATCACCAGAGAATGGCCAGCACTACTGTTGCAGGGGAAAGACAGCCGCATAACTGCATTTTCCTACTGTGCCCCATGTCCACTAATTATTAAACTGGATTTTTTATGATGCTTTATGGAACGAAGATCCCTGCTTTCAACCAACTTCAGGCTTCTTGTTCATGTATTTATTCCCTTGATCACCAACATACTTGTTCATTCAATAGTTATTCTTTGAAGTTTCTGTGTGGCAAGTACACTGAAAGAAAGTACTATCCCTAGACACAGGAAGAGTGGTCCCTTTGCTAGTACACCAAGGGGCAAGGGATTAGTGGGACCAGTGAAGTGTGCTTCCCCTTCCAGACCATAATCTGAGTGCCCAGAAACTTTAGTCCCTTGTCCAAACAACTCTGAGCCCCCTTTCAGACTCCTACAATCAAGTTTGCCCTTCTTAGGTTGACAGGGTAGCAACGTGCTTTCTTTAAGCCTGAGGAGTAGCCAGTTCAATTGATTTCTGTTGCTCAGTCATGTCTGACTCTTTGCGATCCCATAGACTATAGACAGGATTTCCTGTCCATCACCAACTCCTAGAGCTTGCTCAAATTCAAGTCCATTGAGTCGTTGATGCCACCCAACCATCTCATCCTCTGTCGTCCCCTTTTCCTCCCATTTTCAATCTATCCCAGCATCAGGATCTTTTCAAATGAGTCAGTTGTTTGCACCAGGAGGCCAAAGTATTGGAATTTCAGCTTCAGCATCTGTCCTTACAATGAATATTCAGGACTGATTTCATTTAGGATTGACTGGTTTCAGGCTCAAGGGAGTTCCAAGAGTCTTCTCCAGCACCACAGTCCAAAAACATCAATTCCTCGGCACTCAATGTTATTGTAGTCCAACTGTCACATCCATACATGACTATTGGAAAAACCATAGCCTTGACAGATGGACCTTTGTTGGCAAAATAATGTCTCTGCTTTTTAATATGCTGTCTAGGTTTGTCATAGCTTTTCTTTCAAGGAGCAAGCACCTTTTAATTTCATGGCTGCAGTCACAATCTGCAGTGATTTTGGAGCCCAAAAGGATAAAGTCAGCCACTGTTTCTATTGTTTCTCCATCTATTTGCCATAAAGTGCTGGGACAGGATACCGTGATCTTAGTTTTCAGAATGTTGAGTTTTAGGCCAGCTTTTTAACTCTCCTCTTTCACTTTCATCAAGAGGCTCTTTAGCTCTTTGCTTTCTGCCATAAGGATGGTGTATCTGTGTATCTGAGGTTATTGATAGATCTCTCAGCAATCTTGATTCCAACTTGTGCTTTATCCAGCCCTGCATTTTGCATGATGTATTTTGCACATAAGTTAAATAAGCAGGGTGACAATATATAGCCTTGACATACTCCTTTCCTGATTTGGAACCAGTCTGTTGTTCCATGTCCCATTCTAACTGTTTCTTCTTGACTTGCATACAGATTTCTCAGGAGGCAAGTCAGGTGGTCTGGTATTCCAATCTCTTTAAGAATTATCCAGTTTGTTGTGATCCACATAGTCAAAGCCTTTGGTGTAATCAATAAAGCAAAAGTAGATGTTTTTCTGGAACTCTTTTGCTTTTTCAATGATCCAGCAGATACTGGCAATTTGATCTCTGGTTCCTCTGCCTTTTCTAAATGCAGCTTGAATATCCGGAAGATCACAGTTCACATACTGTTGAAGCCTGGCTTGAAGATGTTAGAGCATCACTTTGCTAGCATGTGAGACAAGTGCAATGGAGTGGTAGTTTGAACATTCTTTGTCATTGCCTTTCTTTGAAATTGAAATGAAAACTGACCTTTTCCAGTTCTGTGGCCACTGTTGAGTTTTCCAGATTTTCTGGCATATTGAATGCAGCACTTTCACAGCATCATCTTTTAAGGTTTGAAATAGCTCAACTGGAATTCCATCACCTCCACTAGCTTTGTTCATAGTGATGCTTCTTAAAGCCCACTTGACTCCACATTCCAGGAGGTCTGGCTCTAGGTGAGTATTAACACCATAATGGTTATCTGGGTCATGAAAACCTTTTTTGTATAGTTCTTCTTGCAGAGTACATCATGAGAAATGCTGGACTGGAAGCAACACAAGCCAGAATCAAGATTGTCGGGAGAAACATCAGTAACCTCAGATATGCAGATGACACCAGCCTTATGGCAGAAAGTGAAGAAGAACTAAAAAGCCTCTTGATGAAAGTAAAAGAGGAGAGTGAAAAAGTTGGCTTAAAGCTCAACATTCAGAAAACGAAGATCA
>SJYF01001092.1:605490-623341 GCA_006410515.1 Procapra przewalskii | reverse complement strand
TCTTAATTAATCAAACATTAATTAATTACATATGTTAATACAGAAACATATGGCAATATGAATTATAAAATATTTATCCACATATGGGATAATTCAATAGTTTGTGTGTCTGTAAATGCAAAATATCCATAAATACTTTCATATGCAGCCCTAACAAAATATAAGTGCTTATAATTAAGGCTAAATCAAGTCAGTGGCCAAAAATACTTAAACATACTGTGATCTAAGTATTGTGAAATTTTAGGATGAATATAATGTCATTTGTTCATTCTTATTCATGTGAGAGTGACTTAAAATTCATATTGTATTTTCTTTTAGAGCAACTTAGTCTCTACACTTGGACAAAGGAAATGCTGAATATATATGCACACCAAAAGGCTCTTTATCTGACCTAATGACTTAAAAACCAGCACTGGTGAAGGAAAGTTAGGGCATACTTGTAGGTGTTTTCACATTGTTTTAGGAGAATGGGGAGTATAGACATGCTGCAGACACAAATATTTGCTCTATATGAATACATACCCTCCCAATGACTGGGAGGAAAGTTTTAATTCCCACCACATAATGGGCCATTTGCCTCGAGTGTTTCAGATGGTTCAATAATCACTAGCCATGTGTGTAGTTTGTTGAATTATTTAAGCTTATTTCCAGGGGGAAAAAAAGACAGGGAAGGAGGCAACTGATTCAATGCAAATGAAAAGCTTTTGAAGCTCCCTATGGTGAAGATGTGATTACAGTCAGACAGTTAATAACCTAGACTTAGAAAAATCTGAAGGTTTTAAAACTGTCTGGCCAGTCAGTAAATGAGGTTTTTCCACACTATCGACCAACTGCCATGCGTTGTAATGGTTTAAGATCTGTTTGGAGTTAGAGTGGACCCACAAATGAAGCAAGAATACCACCCCCTGTACTTTCCATGATTAAGAAAAGTAGTTTGTAAACCCCAACGGTTTTCCTCTGGATTTGGGATTGAGTCTTCAGTGTATATAGTTCCTAAAGCCATGCACAATAAATGCTATTCTTTGAAAGCTAGGATTATTGATTTGTAAAGTACTTATATGTTGGGGCAGGGTCTCCCTCTCAAGATGTCCACTACCTCTGCACCCATGGACATTCAATGAATGTTGCTTAACTGGAGAAAACCAGAATTTCTGGGCAGCAGTATTTCCTCTGGTTATGAGATAAAATTTAAATAGAAATTTGGAGAACTATGATTTTATTTTAGCTGCTACTGAAAACCCATTCAGCACATCTATAGAAAAAACAATTTTTTAAATGTTCTTTTAATTTTATGGAGTAAAAGATTCTTTTCAGCTACAAATCTCTGCAACTATGATAGAAATATCTTTCTGAGTGTCATAAAGTTTCTTTGAAAATTAGATAAGTATTATATGTTTGAACACAGGTGAGTCTTTACATCATTTATACAACGGTCAGAAGAAGTTTAAGTTTGCTTAGATGAAACTGAAATGATGTCAAGTGTTTTACTGAGTTGAATAAATATGACTATAAAATTTATTCTGAGCTCTGTTGATGAAATTTTCTCCCTAGACTCAAAATATAGTTTAATTGATCTGCTTTCCTAACATTTTATGTGTCAGTTATTTTATTATTGTTTATGAGAATGAGAGAAGAAACCATTTAAAAATATTTTAACTCAGAAGAGATTTTGATTCCCTTCTTGTAATCAGTTCCTTCTTAGAATTGCATTATTAAAAATAAGGGTTTTGCCCTCCAGGCCAGGAGTAGCCTGTTAAAATGCAGTTGCATTAACTGTTTTGGAATGTGTGTGTGCGCGTGTGTGTGATTTTTTTTTCTTTCAGTAAAAAAGCCAAAAAGGATATTAACATTTCCAGTCATCTAAGGGAGAGTTCTTACTTCAGAGCTCAGTACTGAAGTTGCTTTTGCACTAGCAAAGTTGTTAAATTTAGGCAGCTATATATTTGTCCTCACAGAAAATTTTCACTATTCACTTTTCTCTTAAATGTGCAAAATCTCATAAATCATGAAAAAATAAAAATCCTCAAAGTGGAAGATGATCAGTTATATAGCAAATGCAGTATCTTTAAATATTTTATCTCATGCTCACCAACCAGATTAATTAACATAAGAAAGTTATCTTGGAAAAATGTTTTGTTATAGCTCAATTATTGATGGAGCTTACACTTTGAATTTAATCAGCAGTTTTTGCTCTCTGCTGCACTATTGCATGAAGTCCCCCAGCTCCTCACCCTGAATGAAGATTTCATGAGATATGAAGACATAGTCATGTTTTTATTTTCCCTCTCACAAATACTTGTAAAGAAAAGAGGAAGAGTCTTACTGTGTCATGATTGGGAAGTATATGAAACTTAATTAAATTTACATTAAAAACACTGGAAATAAATTTTTAATTTTTTTCATCTTTTCTTAAGAAAACACACAGGGCAAAAAAAATATTTGTGTGTGGCTAGTTTAATAAATTTACAGATAGCAATATTAATTATAAAGAGAGAAAACATTCTTTCATTTTATTGCACAGTTAAAAATAAAATTGTACTTTTATAATATTTGATGGATTCTACTCCCAATTTTTAGCATTTCAATTTAAGCCATAAAATTTTATATGAACAGTCAAAAAGTTTAATTGGTGTTAAGAGCTCAAATTGTTCAATTTGACATAGCTACAATTTCCTTTTGAAAGTTACCACATAAACAGCCTCCCTTCNNNACAGCCTCCCTTCCAAAATTATCAATATTTGATTTATAACAATACAAGTAAATTGAAAATAAATAGGTCATGTACAAAATCATACACTTGCACTCTGCTCCAAAGTAATAAAATATTCCAAAGCAAATAGGTAATAGCAACCACACCCATGACTAGAAATTTAACTCTCTGTACATACTTTTTTGCTGACGATATTCAAATCAGCAAATTGGCCACCTTTAGAAGAAAATCACAATTTTCAAAGTTTTACCAGGCTGCATATAAATACAGCAAACAAACAAAAAATGTGCATAATGTTAATATAAGCTAAAAGTCATTGAACTACACCTATGGTGTATATAATAAAAATGTTTTCTTCTGCAAAAGAGGTTTAGGCACACACACAATGTTTTCTCAAAGATAGTACCTGGTCTTTTGTAAAATACTGGCTAAAGAATTTGGTTGAATGATAGAAGCTACTATATGTCATAGATAGGACAAGAATGGTACTTTGGCAAAACTGGATAAGGAAAATATAAGCCATAGCAAAAAACCCCCAGAAAATATAAGAAATTTCATTAATAAAATTCTTAAAAACCATATAGTAATGGGAAATACTTTATAATCTTATTATTATCTATTTACTATATAAACAGAGGCTGCTACTACTTGAATCAGCTCAACAGTTTTTCAACAACCATGTAACTTTATTAAAGTTTATTTACTATGTAAATAGAATTTAATCCAAAACATCGTACGGCTATTTTTCTTTGCTGGTACTACTTTTCCAATAAAATAAATGAATAGAATTAATTTGATTGCAAAAGCTTCCTACAACTTAACAAGGAACAACAGATTTGCATCATTACTTTCTTTCAGATTTTGAAATTGACATTCCCTGGGAAGACAACAAATTCTATGTAGAGGTGGACTACTGACAAACACCAGCTCCAGCTTTTCCAGAAATTACATGTAGTTAGGAAAAAAAACAAAAAAACTATGTCTTCTTAACTTAGCATCCCATTGGTGTGAGAATTGAAGTGGGGAGGGGAGAGGAGAGGATTTTAATTGATTCTAAGAATCCAGAGAGTTGAAAAGGTCAGTATACACAGTAATCAAAATGTGCACACCAAATCCTAAACTAGTGAAAGAAATAAAGCTGGGTAACACTAGTGCAAGTCATTGTTGTATTGTTTTTGTTTGAAACATGGTGAAAGAGCAGTTTCTGTATTTAAGAAAATAAAGCACTTAGAAGCATACATGATTAGAGCATTAAAATTTGCTGTGTTCATTTGGGAAAGTCCCTATCAATAACAGGTGATACTTAACTGCATTGCATTATAAGACTAGATTGTTCATTAATAAAGAAAGGAGGAAGCTAGAACTATAAATCAACAGAGACTCCTAGGGAGTTTTATATTAAGCAGTAATTAAATAATAGTTCATGTTGCTTTCTTTCACTGGGAATTACATCCTTTTCACCTCTTCTCTGCTAAAGCAGAGACATCCATTACGACGAGTAGCTACAACACTTGTCAGATGTGATCAGCTCCAAACAGCTGAAGGCCAACTGACGTGTACTCTCTTAAAGCAGGTTTTCTTCTCCCCCCCAAGCCCACTGTCCTTTCACGTGCATGCAACAGTCAAAAGGGATCACATCACCTAATGAAGAAAAACAGAAGCATATGGTAGGAAGGGGCCTCAGCAGGAGCCGGCTGAAATGCCAAGGCTTGCACATAAACAAAATATATGCAAAAATGTGTGTTCACAGAAGCTGTCAGCCACAGCTTCGGGAAATAATAAGCCTGCAAAGGAAGACAGAGTTTTCCTGTGACCACAGTTACCTAGGAGCCTGTATTTTTAGTTTAATTTTTTATTACTCTACGAAGTGGTGCACCAGAGCAGGCTAGTCCCAGATAGTTAATTATGCATAAGCAGTTGCAAAGTTTGATTTTGCTGTACAATACTGAGCCACGTACTCTTCACAGTATATTTCGCTTATACCCACTGCAGACTTCCACATGGCAGCTGAATTGCAAACTGTAAGTGACTTCATCACTGCCTTCCTTTTTGCACTCGTCACTTTCCAAGGGTGAATGTTTAACTCAGTCCGTGAATTCACCCTGTCTTTGTAACTGAAACGTAAGCGTTCCTCTTTTTGGATGTGTATTAATTAATATTTTAGATGTGCGTTGGGCACATCCTCCCATATTGTCTCTTTTGGATTTGCTTCTGTGCAAGGTTAACGGTCTTAATCAGAATCCTTTCTTCCCATAATGGCTCTGATCACGGGACCGCAGCTGCCCTGCTGCTCTGAATCTTTATCATTTGCTAGAGAAACCGCACATTATCTCCCCTTTTGACTTGTTAGCTTTTATGTTGGGACAACTCTAGTGTTATCACCTGGTATAATCAGTTTGACTGGAACCTTCAAACTTGTGTGTCCCTTTACTGTGAACATTTTAATATGCTGTGATGATATCGTTAGAACTGGGGAATTTGTAAGGACAGAATTCAAAGACAGAACTCTGTGTGATTCCTAAAATATGACTGCAAGCATTTTACGTACCAATGTTGACAACATAAAACAAGATATTGTTTTTTCTTTTTTAAACTAGAACTGATGTGGGCACTCCTGTGGACAATTGTAGTTATATAAAAATATATTCCTTTCAACTTGAGTAAAACAATGCTTTGCATTTTAGTTTGAATGGTATAAATAATTCACCTTGCTCTATCTAAATATTCTGTATTTTATATGAAGGATGGTCACATTTCTAGCATTTTAATTAAAATACATTTTCTTAACACTTAAACTATCTGTTCTCAATGACTCCTAAGAAAGAAGATACATACTTGTTCATTTATTTGTTTTTTTGAGGATAACATTAAGATAGAATATATGCTTTTAGTTCTTAAAAAGAATCCTTTATTGAAAAGGTGACTGGAATCTGCAATTTAGCATCTGTCTAAAACTAAAAATTTAAAAGGATGCAGTTAGTTATGTGACAAAAGATTGGTGTGTAAAGTTTGGTTTCCCCAATATTCCAAATGCTTTATATTCATTTACTGGTTCATTTGTTTCATTGTATGAGTATAAATGAAAAAATAGTACTTGTGAGCAGTTTTCTTTCCTTTGGAAGTGATATGAAAACACTTTGCTAGACATTGACATAATCGGAATATCAGGGCTTCTATATTAATTTTTACTTTGAGCAAGGCCAGCATCTGACAGAATACCTTCCTGTCAGAGAGTCTTACTGACTCGGTAGTGGCATGTTGATAAATTTTTTCCTGGATAATTCTTAAAGGGTTTATTTCTCTTTTACTCTCCTAGCATTTCATCCTAAAACTTGCACTTTGAGTAACTGAGGAAATCAGAAAAAACACAACTTGGGAATATGCATCCTTATGAAACTCACACTAGCATTGACCAGATCAGAATGAAGGCAGAGTTGAAACAGGTGGCCATTTGTTGTAGACTATTCAGGACCAACTGATTGAACCTTCAATTCTATTCCCAGTGAGGCGAACCATGCCTTACCACACATTTTCTACTGTATGGCCAAATACAGAGAATTGGATTAAGATACTCTTCAGAATCACTTTTTTCTTTTGGCAATGATTCTTTAGGTGGATCTAAGAAACAGCTCTGCTTGGCCCAGGATTGTCCCAAATGTCCTTTTAGCTATTTCATTATAGGCAACGGGAGAGCCAGAGAGAGCAACTGCAGGCAAAATGTTGACTCCTCCTGGCATGCCTTTGATTCCAGCAGGAAAGGTGCTCTCAGCATCCTGTTACGCCCCTGATTCATCTCCTAATGCTCCATGTGTTAGCAAGCTTGGCCTTGAAGTGTGTTTCTTTTTTTTTTTTTTTTCTGAAGTACAGTCTTTCAGACACTTCTAGCAATTTGATTTTAAAATGTGGAGTAAAGAGGATAGGTCGGTAGTGCCAAGGGGAAGAGTTGCACTGCACAATTACTAGACTAATTCAAAATAGCAAGAAAAAACCCACAGAAATTTGCTGAATACTGTGGGCGTTATGTATTCTGGTTTAAAAGGGCTTATTGGGAAAATATTTTGTAAGAGGGTATAAACATTTCTGAGTAGTCTCTAACATAGTTTTGAATGCTTGCTAATATTTCTCCTGCTACACTTTGAAAAAGTCTCCAGGAATAAAACAATGTAGACATCTGACAATATCCTAACACCATTAAAAACAAGCAAATAGGACCACTGTTTGCCATGTTCACAAGTATATTCAATTCCCTAAAACTTTCATTATTAAAGAGCTGTTTGAGCATTTTACAATTATTCTCAATTACTGTGGTCATGTGCAATTTGGAACAGGTAATTTAGTTTATTCTTTACTGAACAAATAATTGAAGAAACTGACAAATTTCTCATAAATAAAAAATGTACAGCAGTAAGAATTTTGAATTCATATGAATAGCTGGAGATCGTATTATAAACATGAAATCCTTCCTTTCTAATGCTAATTGATTTGGATAAATATGTGTTGGTGTTATAAAATATTTTAAATGTTAAATGTATATTGAGAACAAAGGTGTGATTTTTAAAAAGTGAAGTATTTGAATATAAACTTACATTTTTAACCTCATCAAAGGTAGTATGAATGCAAATTAAACCCATCTTTTTTCTTATATTACTAGGATTGTACTATATCCTATGGAATTTGGAAACACTGAGTATTTTCATATCTTATTTGATCTCATGAAAATGAAAAGACCACTGATACCCGACGAGAGGCAAGTGGCAGAATCCAGCTGAGCATATTTCACAAATTCCACAAAATTAAGAACTTTGTTGTTGGCCAAGAAGTGATGTCTCACATTCAGCCTGAGGTAGAAACCATTTCCTTTCTCAAAACTGTTTTCTACCAAAGGCGATTTTTAGCGTGGTGTTTCAATGCAGACATACGTTTTAGAAGATAAATAGACACAGTGGATTTGTGAATGGAGGCTTGCTCAGATGGTAAAAAGGTAATCCTTGTTTCGTTTTGTTTGTTTGTTTGCTTTTATATGCTTTACTTCTATTTTCAGTTATAAATAAAATTGAAAAAAAAGTAAGTCATGTATAACAGGAAAATATGAGACAACGCAACTGTGGGAGATCAAGAAAACTGAGGAAATAAGAAACTGAACAAGTACATTGATGATTCTTGGTATTGCTGGATTGTTGAAGCACCTCAGACAATATTGACTTGACTTTGGGATCATTTAGACCTTTCTTTGTTTGAAATCTCTTCAAACAGGATAAAAAACAGACCCTGAAAGCCCTCTCTTGCCTTCCTTGTTCCCTCAGCATGTCTAGGTGTTTACCAAGTTTGCTACCATGTATCCTGCTTTACTAACATTCGGTGCACCCTGCTGCTATATAATACTTATTTATTTTATTTTTGCAAGCTTGTGTAAAGACGTTAATGTTTAAAATCTGAAAATATAAAATGCAAATGAACCTCTGGACCAATTTCCAATAGCAAAATGAATAAGCATACTATGTGTGTGTGTGCGCGTGTGTGTGTGTGTGTGTATCCCTCAAAAAAATGTATGAATACAAAAGCAGAATAAAACCAGTATTTTTGATTGGTAGAGTTATTCAATACATTTTTACATGGACGTGCCAAGGCTGGATGCATTAAATGTATTTACATATAAAAGCACAAAGATCATGTGGTATCAGAAACAATATGAGATGTGATATTTTATTTTGCATTTTAGCAGGAGTGTCAAAATGTCTGGGGATTCATTTATTTTTAAACTTAGGTGTTTTAGCACTGACACATTTTTAAAGCTCTAAATATTTGCTCCCAAAGGTTATGCTTTTTATATTCTCTAACAGCATTTATTATATGACTAGCTGACAGATATTTCAATTAGGAGACTTAAGTTAAAGATTATTTTGATAAGAGTAGCTCCAAGGATTGATGGTTTGGTACTATCTTTTAAAAGATTGGCATGTTGCTTTCACAACAGGCAAACAAAGTCACCCCCATAATCAATAACAATAACAGCAACAATAATAATACATGGGTCTAGTACAAGCTTCTATACAGATTATGGCTTTACACCCCCTATTCTTTTCCTTTGACAGGTAAATGGTTGAAGACAGAAGACTTATTATAGATTTTACATCTAGCCCATGAGGGTTTTGACTGATTCCATTGAGCAGGCTCAGGTCAGCTAAGTCCTTCCCTTCAAAGCATCATGGGTGTCTCTGAGCATCATTGCAAGCTTGTCCTGGCAGTAAGCCAGGCTTCAAAAGCCGTTCACTGCAGTCACTGACTCACTAATGGGCAACTGCAGGCTTTCTGATTTTCCTTTCGTTTCATGTGTTCATTTGACATAAATTTAATTAAACCAAATCTGGTGTTAAAGCAAGATGAGATAAAAGTGATATGTCTCAAATTAAAGAACTGTGAAAGATACAGGAAACAGAACTATGCTTTTTTTAAAAATCTGTTTCTGTAAAATATTGTCAATTTTTGTAAGCTTACTACTTAAAGTCGAACAAAAAAAAAAAGATAGGGGTATGCATTATTAAGAATAATGTGTATCCAGGGTTAGATGAAGGTCTTGGCCCCACATTCTCTGTAGTAAAACCTTTCATAGAATTCTTATGTTTTCTTTCATTCTCACACTTCAGGTAGTCACCTCTTCACAGGATATAAGACAAGTCTGCCCTTCTTCTAGCTACATAGCTATAGTTGTTAGGCAGCTCAAAAGCATACAACACCAGAAACATGAAAAGATCACATATTAAATGTAAAAAAAAATCATCATTTTTCAAAGGGTCTTTTGGTTTTTACTTAAGGCTAAAGAGGAGATAGAATGAAAAAGATCATGTTGCTTAAAAAGCTCCATTTAATTGCTTTGAATGTTGCTTTAGGAAACATCCAAGTTTCTCCTTTTAAAAATTGCTTTTTCTCCATTAAAAGAAATCCCAGACTAGAAATACACTATGTGAACTAAAAGCAGTTTTGCAATCTTTCTCAAGAATGCTCAGACTGATCCTTTTCCTTCCCCCAGCTGAAAGGCTGTTACCTCCTAGGACCACACCATAAGTCGTTGGATGAAAATGATTACTCTGAGCAAATACACACAAACTAGCAAGTGATTTCAGTGTCCTGTGGATAAGAATCAAGAAAACCAGGGGAACTGAGCTGACGAATTATGTGATAGAAAGTAGATGTCCTTGGGGCAGAAAACCGGTGTGTGGCATGTGGACTGTCCGTCTTTCTTGCATTCCAACTTTTGATGGCCAACTTCTTTCATTACAAACAGAACTCAGATGCCTCTGGCATACTCCTTGATTACTTTCTGTAGGATTTACCGGGATTTAGACTCAGGGTTTAGGATTATCAAATCCCTCTGTTATGTCTTTCATTTAAAAGATGAAAAATTAAGGGCGAACAAAATTAAGTGACTTGTCCAGGGTCACACAGCCTGTTGTTAGCACAGCTGAGACAAAATCCACGTCAACTAACTCCCAGGTGAATGTTGCTTTAATTTTTGTTTTTTAGGGACTTTTGAGTGCTTTATTAAAATGGACCTTTTGGAGTCTTTAAAAGAAACTCCTCTTTATATTTCCAGGTGCTTATCATGCCTCTGACCTAAGAGAAAATATTCATAGTGGAATAGGTAGAATTAAGTCTATTTAATAGTCTCAGTAGCCTCATATAGATTTCTCATTTTCAGTCAGTTCAGTAGCTCAGTCACATCCTATTCTTTGTGACCCGATGGACTGCAGCAAACCAGGCTTGCTTTCTCATTTTAGTACTCAATGAATGTTACTCATTGGGCAAAACTTTGTTTTTTCCAGAATTACTAATAGGGCCATTTTTAGACTATGATTTACATGGAGTAGAACCTACTCATGAAAACCATTCCTATCTTTAATATAACCACAGAATAAACCCTACATTTCATCATCAACCAAGCAGAGTAATGACCCTCCAAACACATTTATATAGTCCTTAAGAAATTTCACTTGAAATTTTATTCCAAATTCAAATTATCATTGAAATATAAAAGACAGAATGTTTTACTCCCCCTTACACAGACCAAGTTTGTTTTTTTTTTTTTTCTAAACACCTCAGATCTTTTTAGCCATGAACCTAAATTTACTTACAGAGATATTATATAATTTCTATACCTATTTACTTTTCTATATGTACATTTTAACATAGACTCTAGCTGTGAGTTTGAGTGAACTCTGGGAGATGGTGATGGACAGGGAGGCCTGGTGTGCTGCGATTCTTGGGGTCGCAAAGAGTTGGACACGACTGAGCGACTGAATTGTAGTGAACTGAGGAGACCTAGTCTATTAAAACTAGGACTTTAAGACTCTAGTTTTTATAAAGCTTTAAAATGTTTAATGAGACTTTGACAAGGTCCACAATGATAGCATGTGTTACCAGTACTCTTGCATGGAAAATCCCAAGAACGGAGGAGCCTGGTAGGCTACAGTCCATGGGGTTGCAAAGAATACGACACGACTGAGTAACTTCACTTTCACTTTTCACTTTCATGCACTGGAGAAGGAAATGGCAACCCACTCCAGTATTCTTGCCTGGAGAATCCCAGGGACGGGATGGTGGGCTGCTGTCTATGGAGTCGCACAGAGTTGGACACAACTGACGTGACTTAGCAGCAGCATGCCCAATTTATTGCCCACACACACACACAGCACAAAGGGTGAATCAGCCAATGAACACTTAGTAGTCACCCTACTTAACAAAGATGCTCCATTTTTCTTATGGCATATACATATATATTCAAGTAATTTTACTATGTTAAACTTGATACATTATTCAAATTTCTATATTTTCACAATCTTGGAATTTAAGTATTTCATTTTCATAAAGGCTGAGTGAGCTCCTAGTGACAGACTTCAAAGGTAGAAGTTCTATAAGATGTCATGTTAGCTAGTTGATTTATCAGAATGTAACCGACAGTGTTTATAAATCTCACTTTGCTGAAGAACTGACATTAAAAAAAAAATTAAAGCACAAACAAATTTCAAATTACCAGTGTTAAACATAAGGGCAGGAAAATAGTATCATTATCATCTAATAATTTAATGACTACATAACACTCTTCAAAAATGTCCCTTCCCTAATTGTTGCTAACCTGTCTGAACAAATGTCTTTGTTAAAAAGGTAGAATTAAAAAAAAATCATAGTGATTCCTGTATATTTAAGAGATTTATATTTCTGTCCCCAAAATGATTTTACACAACATAAACTGTGTCTTTCCAAATATCTGGAAGTTTAATTTTTAAACTTTTGTATCAGTAACAAAAATAACATTTCAGATGTTCTAATCATAACATTTAGAAAATATGGTAAAATGCAACTTTGCATTGGTAGAAGCTCAGCTGGTACAGAACCCACCTGCAATGCAAGAGACCCCAGTTTGATTTCTGGGTTGGAAAGATCCCCTGGAGAACTGATAGGCTACCCATTCTAGTATTCATGGGTTTCCCTGGTGGTTGCTGAGCAGGTGAAGAATCTGCCTGCAATGGAGGAGACCTAGGTTTGATCCCTGGGTTGGAAAGATCTCCTGGAGGAGGGCATGGAAACCCACTTCAATATTCTTGCCTGGAGAATCCTCATGGACAGAAGAGCCCGGTGGGCTACAGTCTATAGGGTCACAAACATTCGGACATGACTGAGCGACTAAGCATAGCACAGCACATCCTTGTAACGGGACGAAATCTTTGAAAAGCTGAGTAACTCCTAAGGTTCTGGAAATACTTAGCGTGTCCCCATAAAGCATTTTTTTCCCCAGGATTCTCAACAGTAGTAAATGACTTCTGATAAATTAGCATTAAAGATTTTTTTGAGTAAGTATGAAAAACCTTCTGTTTATCACTTCTTAAGAGTGTTAAGAAGCAAATTGCTTATAAAAACTGACATGTGAAAATAATCAGAGTTCAGAAAAACAAGTATGAATTTCAAAAATAATCTATAAAAATCATTTTTTTAAAATTCCTCCTGATATTCAATGTAATGGCATTTCATCTCTAATAGTTAGAATCTTGTTTAATGTCTTAGCAACCATTATGAGGCAAGTAGCTCTTGAAAATGACTGAAAAATGTAGGCTGATCCTTGGGAGGGTCTATTCTTCTCCTGTTAAGTATTTAGATAATACCTAAGGCTTGGTGCCTGAAATCTTAGACTTCCTCAGAGTGAAGTTACAGTGTAGGATAACCCAGTACCAAACATGAACTGACAACTAATTTTTTAAAAACAATGTTTGGCAATGTCTGGAGGAATGCCGTTTTTACATCTGCATTCCCCTATCCTTGTATCTTATTTGGCATCATATTAGACAGAGCCGATCTTGTACATGGAATTTCATGCAGGTCGAATAATACAATTCACCCTCTTCCCCCCCATCTCTCCCTCCTGTCTTTTCTTCTCTTCATCTTCTTTCACTACCTCCTCCTCCTGTTTATTAAAAACAGAACAAAACAAAAAACAAAACCCAGTAAGGATGAGAAGAGTTCACGTCTGTCATATTATTAATCAAATATATTTTGTCTGGTTTATTTCTTCTCTTTTGATTGACAAAAGGAATTGGATTGGCAAAGAATATTTTCAAAGAAAATTTTATTGATAAAATTTTATATACTAAAGAAGCAATTTTATACTAAAGAAGTAATTCTTGGTAGAAATTTGAATGCAACACTAGGGCTGAAATGTTCTTGAGCAGGAGTTGGCAAACTCTTTTGGTAAAATCCAAACAAATATTTTAGATTTTGTGGGACCTACAGTATTAGTTACAATTGTATGGCTTCACAAAACTTCGGTAGTTGATGATTTTGATATTCTGTATACTATGAACATTTTTGCATTGACTTTGAGCTTTAAATATTGCATTAGGGTGTTATTATCTTTCCTATTGAGCTTCTGATACCTCTTTAAATTCTATGCCCAAAGTGAGTGAATGCCTACTTGCCTTAACCTAGTTTCAGCCTCACGTAGCTCAAAAGCAGCCCAAGACAATATGTAAATAAGTCAGCATGGCTGTTTTCCAACAAAATTTTTACCTGTTGACACTTAAACTTGAATTTCATGTTATTTTCACACTGTGAAATATTATTTCTTCTTTTGATTTTCAGCCATTAAAAATCATAAAAAAATTCTTTGTTTGCAATACAAAAACAGGCAGTCAGCTAAATTCATCACTTTGGTCACAGTTTGCCAACCCTTCCTTTGAAATTCAGGTATGTCCTATTTTTTGAGAGACTTCTCTGCAAAAGTTACACTAATATTGATAAGTCTATAAGACACCAACAGTTTTCTTAGAAGAATGAAATTATGGGTAATTTTTTACTCTATAATGTGTTCATGTTGTTTTCATAATTAAAATTCCAAAATATTGATAGCTTATTTTTATAACTCAAAAAACATCTATCTATTGGAATGCATCAGAATCTCGGAATCTCAATGTGAGTTCACTTTTGATTGATGCTCAATGAGAAGTTTGGAGAAGGCAATGGCACCCCTCTCCAGTACTCTTGCCTGGAAAATCCCATGGATGGAGGAGCTTGGTGGGCTGCAGTCCATGGGTTGCTAAGAGTCAGACACGACTGAGCGACTTCCCTTTCACCTTTCACTTTCATGCATTGGAGAAGGAAATGGCAACCCACTCCAGTGTTCTTGCCTAGAGAATTCCAGGGATGGGGGAGCCTGGTGGGCTGCCGTCTATGGGGTCACACAGAGTCAGACACGACCGAAGTGACTTAGCAGCAGCAGCAGCAGCAATGAGAAGTTATTCTTAATATGAAATTTCAAGCCAACCAATGCTTAGATTATAGGTCAAGTTATTTATGACTTATGGAAAAGAATGGCATACCATGGGCTCTCAGGTTTTTAATTCATTGTAATTAAATGATAATTTATAAATACATAATCCTATAAATATTTATGATAGACCTGTGTAGTCTATCAACAAACATTCAAATCCTTGGGTTTTTGTTTTTAGTGACTAGAACCATCATTTACCCATGCACTCTCTCTCTCCCAAACACCTTTAAAGAAGAGTGGCAAGATATAATGAAAAAGCAAACAAACAAAACCATGGATTTGGGAGATGGCCTGTACCCTAGGTCTGCTTCATAAACAAGTGATCAATAACCAGAATTTCTTTTTTGTTATTAGATCCTGGGAAAGAAAGAGGATCTGTTCTCCATTACTTAAGTACTTAGTTCTCCATTACTTAGGTGTCCCCATTTCTTAGGGGAGACAGGCTTATCAAATCACAGAGTCAAATTTGAAACAAATTACCTGACATAAGTCACAGAAAGTGGTTAAGACCTCTGATGTTAGTAGTTCTCTGTAGCAATCAGATAGCTGATTGGGGCTGACTGTTCAATTAACTGTGTGATTTCCAACAACTTTCCCTATATAAAAAATATATTTCATATTGTAAACTGCTTACTTCTCAGCATGTTTGCTTCACAAATTCTCTGTGAGTTTAGCTTTATAAGTGCATTTTAAAGTTATGCATGGCTTTAAGTGATGTTGTAAATAAATAAAACATAAAAAAAATACTGCCTATCTGGCTACAGAACTGAGCTACCACCAGATTTCAGCCCGCTTGGCACAAGGATAATGCTTTGGAGCAATTCAAGTCTGAAACAGCTTCAAGGATACCATTTAAACTTGAGGTATATTGGCAGAACAAGGATATGTTTAAACTAAATTTGGCTTAAGCCACCTATTACTCATACCCTCTTTCTACTGCATTCACACTCCAATTAGCAAACTGTACATGATACATACACATATATTTATAGTTTATGTTTTTCCTGTGTTGGCAATGAAACTTTTTAAATTACTTTCCGTAAGCTGTGAGAATCTTCTATTCGTATCTATTTGATAAGATAAACTTGGCTCTGAGAGTAGTGGGGTGCACAGGTTTTTCCTGTTCAACTTAGAGAAGAGTTACATTTCTACCCATTACCTCTAACCCATTACCACTTCCTACTCCTCTCACTTCATGGGATAATGATCATCTGCATCCTTTTCATAATAACCAACACTCATGAGGCAGTTCTGTGACAAATGCTTTGTATGCACTACTGTCATTATTGGAAACAATAGGTAAAACAATATTTCAAAGTTAAGAAATTTGCCTATGGTTACAGAATCAGTATCTTCTGTACTATGATATCTAGTTCTTTCTAAATCAAAATCTGCTTGTTTTTTTTTTAAAGTTTTGGGTTTTAGGTATAATTCAAGTATGTCAAAAGACACAATGAGTTTTGACAAACATGCTTAAGTTTGTACCACAACCACAATCAATATATAAAATATTTTCACCATTGTAAAACACTCCCTTATTACTCTTTATAATCAATCAGGTTTCCCTATGCACAGATTCTGGTTTCTACTGATCTGACTTCTGTCCCTATATGTTTGATATTGTTAGAATGTGATAAATATGGAATCATACAAAATATGTCCTTTTGTGTGCACTTCTGTCACTTAGAATAATATTTTAAGATTTATCTTTATTTCTGCATGCTAATTCCTTCCTATTGAGTGATAAATTGATGAATGATACTCCATTGTACAGAAGTATTTTAATAAGCTTGTTCATCCATATGTAATGGTATATGGGTTGTGTCCAGGTTTAATCAAACAATGGTAATCATGATCACACAATAATGATTAAGTGTCTGAGATCTAATTGCCATCAAAAAGCAGGAGAGTTCCAGAAAAACATCTGTGTTATTGGCTATGCTAAAGCTTTTGACTGTGTGGATCACAACAAAACATGGAAAATTCTTCAAGAGATGGGAATACCCTATCACCTGACCTGCCTCCTCAGTAATCTGTATGCAGGTCAAGAAGTAATAGTTAGAATTGAACATGGAACAGACTGGTTCCAAATTGGGAAAGCAGTATGTTAAGGCTATATATTATCACACTGCTTATTTAACTTACAAGTAGAGTATGTCATGTGAAATGTTGGACTCAATGAAGCACAAGGTGAAATCAAGATTGCACAGTATACTGACACATATATATGGAATTTAGAAAGATAGTAATGATGACCCTCTATGTGAGATAACAGAAGAGACACAGAGGTATAGAACGGACTTTTGGACTCTGAGGGAGAGGGAGAGGGTGGGTTGATTTGGGAGAATGGCATAAAAACATGTATACTATTATGTAAAAAATAAATAAATAAATAAAAATTAAACAAAAAAAAGATTGCAGGGAGAAATATCAATAGCCTCAGATATGCAGATGACATCACCCTTATGGCAGAAAGTGAAGAAGAACTAAAGAGCCTCTTGATGAAAGTGAAAAAGGAGAGTAAAAATGTTGACTTCAAGCACAAAATTGAGAAAACTAACATCATGGCATCTGATCCCATCAGTTCAGTTCAGTTCAGTTGCTCAGTCTTGTCCAACTCTTCACAACCCCATGAATCACAGCACACCAGGCCTCCCTGTCCATCACCATCTCTCGGAGTTCACTCAGACCCACGTTCATGGAGTCCGTGATGCCATCCAGCCTTCTCATCCTCTGTTGTCCCCTTCTTCTCCTGCCCCCAATCCCTCCCAGCATCAGAGTCTTTTCCAATGAGTCAACTCTTCTCATGAGGTAGCCAAAGTCCTGGAGTTTCAGCTTCAGCATCATTCCTTCCAAAGAAATCCCAGGGCTAATCTCGTTGCAGTCCAAGAGACTCTCAAGAGTCTTCTCCAACACCACAGTTCAAAAGCATCAGTTCTTTGGCATTCAGCCTTCTTCACAGTCCAACTCTCACATCCATACATGACCACAGGAAAAACCATAGCCTTGACTAGACGGACCTTAGTCGGCAAAGTACTGTCTCTGCTTTTGGATATACTATCTAGGTTGGTCATAACTTTTCTTCCAAGGCGTAAGCATCTTTTAATTTCATGGCTGCAATCACCATCTGCACTGATTTTGGAGCCCCCCAAAATAAAGTCTGACACTGTTTCCACTGTTTCCCCATCTATTTCCCATAAAGTGATGGGACCGGTTGCCATGATCTTCATTTTCTGAATGTTGAGCTTTAAGCCAACTTTTTCGCTCTCCTCTTTCACTTTCATCAAGAGGCTCTTTAGTTCTTCTTCACTTTCTGCCATAAGGGT
>SJYF01001092.1:587041-599651 GCA_006410515.1 Procapra przewalskii | reverse complement strand
CAAGTTGAGATTTATAACAAGCACTATTATCATTTTAAGTGTTCAAGTATAAACAGTAATTTGCAAAATCAGTTTATTCATAGGTCTTACCTCTTCTGACTTGAAGCTCACTTTTATATTCAGAAGAGTATGGCTATCTCTTCTCTATTAGTAATAATCCACAATTTCCCCAGATAACCCCGTGTTTTCTGCCCGGCTTTCCAGAGGCATCCTGGAAATAAAGGTATAAAAGTTTATAGATAAATAAAATATAACAGTGAAGAGAGCTGGGGGTATAATTGGATAAGAGTATAAAAGTAAATATTTCGATAAATTTCTACATTATAGCAAGTAGCTCGGAAAACACTGAAGAATGAAATGAGTTTAGAAAGCCTCAGATCAAAAATTTCAGGGGACTGCGGAGATCTGGGAATCAGTCTGCTGGTTAGCGCCTTAGTGAGGCCCTGGTCTCGAGTTAGCAGATGCAATGAGGGCCAACAGAGTCGAGGGAAAGGATCAACTGGATTTGACCAAGTGCCTTGATTAGTACGGACCCCTTCCCAACCTCCATCTGAAGAAAAAGATATTTTATCCTTTAATCCCAGGCCAAAAAGAAACAAATTAATGCTTCAAAACAAAAAGAAACAAGGTGAAAACATTTGCAATTACTCTTCTCTAAAAGTACTGAAAAAATCGTTCTCACAAGTTATAGATTTTCGGTCTGGCTAATGGTACCCCCAGATCCAAAGTCTTTTGATTCTGGATTTGATATTTATGTTGCAAGAAATAAAGAGACATTTTCAAGCTTAAGTGAAAGAATATTTACAGTTGGGACCTGAGCTAGTCTAGAAGTAGAGGATTGGCAGCTTGACTTTTCTCTCATGAACACCATAGCAGTTCTCTCTCTGGCTCCTCTGCTTCCATTTATGTGCTTGCTCATTTCTCCTCTTTCATTTGGTTAGTTGATTTTGCTGGCTCAGTTTTTGCTCCCAACCCTTCTTTTTTTTTAATTTTTTTTTGAATTCTCTTGTTCTAACTCTACCCATGTCACTTTTTACCTATTCATCCTTTCTATTTGCTTCCATTGCACAGACTAAACAGATTTCTTCACAACAGAATTCCAGAGTGAGAGAGAAATCATCTTAGACCACATCACAGTTATAGCAATTCTCTGCTATCAGTTGTGCAGTTGTAGTATCCAAAATGGTTGAGGGATCACAAGATACAAAACATGGTTGTGGTCCCTTGGTTTGATTCTGAGCTGAAGTTTTCCTTAAAAAGGGTAATTATGATGTAAAAATGAAATCCCAAGCACATTTTATTTTTGCCCAGTTAAAGTATTTTATCATTATTATGCAATTTGATGTTCACTCACTTTAAATGCACTTATATTGACATACAAGTGTGAATAAACAATTTCCTTAACTTTGAATATCTCAGTGACTCTCATCTTAGTCATCTTCACTGATATTTATTCCAGCTAGAGATGAATTGTGCATTATTTCTTAGTCTTTGTTGGTGCTATTTCCCTTTCTTGATTGACCATATACTGGGGAATTTTCACTAAACTTATGCATTAAGTATTTTTTGAGGGATTTATCACTTTGCTAATTCTACCCTTTGGTAGAAAGTAGGCGATGGCACCCCACTCCAGTACTCTTGCCTGGAAAATCCCATGGACACAGGAGCCTGGTAGGCTGCAGTCCATGCGGTCACAAAGAGTCAGATAGGACTGAGCGACTTCACAAAGAGTCAGATAGGACTGAGCGACTTCACTTTCACTTTTCACTTTCATGCACTGGAGAAGGAAATGGCAACCCACTCCAGTGTTCTTGCCTGGAGAATCCCAGTGACGGGGGAGCCTGGTGGGCTGCCATCTATGGGGTGTCACAGAGCTGGACACGACTGAAGTGACTCAGCAGCAGCAGCATATGCAAATTGTTCTCTCTACAAATGTCACTTTTTCTTTCTTTAAATACAAGTATAGCAGTAGTTCACAATTGGGATCTTTTTATATTTTTCATTAAACTTTTCTCCTCCACCTTTATTGAGATATACCTGATAAATAAAATTGTATATATCTAAAGAGTACAACCTAATAACCTGATGTATATCTGCTCTGTGAAATGAAGACCACAATCACATCTGTCACCTCACATAGGTACCTTTTGTGTATGTGTGAGATGAGAATGTTTGGGATTTATTCTCAGCAAATTTAAGTACAATATAGTATTATTAACTATTGTCATCAAGAAGTACACTGGATCTTCAGAACTAATTCATCTTATAACTGAAGCTTTGTACCTATTGATCATCATTTCCCTCACTTCCTCAATCATCCAGCTCCTGGCAATCACCAATCTACTCTCTGTTTCTATGAATTCAACTCTTTATGTTCTACATATAAATGAGACTATATAGTATTGCCTTTTTTGTTGTTGTTGTATTATTTCACTTAACATAATGTTCAAGTTGCTGTAAATGGCAAAATTTCATTTTATCTCATGGCTGAATGATGTTTATATATAGTATATATTTATTATATGATATTGGTGCAATAATCATAATGCTATATATGCTATTATGATGAATATATATTGATGATATATAATATATATTATATAAATAAGCTATTGTGGTTAATGCTGCAATGAGCATGGGAGTGCTGATATCTCTATGAGATACTGATTTCATTTCCCTTTGATATGTACTCAGAAGTTGGCTTGCTAGATCATATGGTAGTTCTATTTTTAATTTTTGAGAACTGTCTATACTGTTTTCTATTATGTTGGTACCAATTTATTTCCCTGTCATCAATGTACAAGGGTTCATTCTTTCCATATCCTCACAGCACATAACTGTGATTCTTAAATGTGAGTGTGCATCAGAATTTCTTGGAGGACTTTCAAAAACACAGATTTCTGGGTTTTTGATTTAGTAAGTCTGAGTTGGGACCTAAGAATTGTGTTTCTAACAAGTTTTCAGATAATGCTCATGTTGTGTGTTCAAGAATTACACTTTCAGATCCACTAGCTAACACAATTGAGGTTTCAATTTTTTTTTTGAGTCAGCAAAACCTGAATTCAAACTTGAGCATATCCCCGTTTAAATAAAATAACTGTAGTAAAATGACCTAAATTGTGAGTTTCTGTTTATTCTTCAGTAAAATAGGAATACAAAAAGAGTATTACCAATCTTAAATAATAAAATAAACAGAAACCAACACATGCTAAATGGTCAATACACATTACTATAATTTTTAAAAATATAAATTAATAACATTTAATGTCATCAGATATTTAAGTTCTCCATGTCTATTTTCCTAATAGTTTATGCCTGTAGGCAACAGTAGTAGACTCTAAAATATGAATAGGGGACTCAATTAAAAGTCTCTTACATTTACATTGTGATATTACCTGAGTCTTCCTTGATTTTGCTGACCAATCTGTGCATTGGGGTTAATGTTTTCACATGATGAAACCATTTGAGGAGAACTATAGCCCATTGCACTTCTCACTTGGCATTTTATGTTTCCAACATGCTCAGACGTAAATAATTGTTCTTGCCATAATATCCATTGTGAATTTCTCTCTTGCTGTGGCTTGCCCCTTTTTCAATTTGATAGGGAATCATGGTTTGCTTTTCAGATGGGGTTATCCACATAAAAGATATCTGAGGAAGTTCTTTAATTAAGAACATCATAACAAAGAGAAACTAAAATTTATTAAATCACTATATAGTATGAATTTGATACATATATATGTATTGAATGATACCCACACATACACATTTGTGACAGGGATGTATTTATGTCATTTCCAGTTCATGCTTGTTAAGAAAGTGTTAGTAGAACTCCCTCCCTATTATGGTCTCATCAGGCTTGTATTCCTCTTCTCTAAGGTCCTAAGACCTCTTCCTTGAGCCACAGGTCTCTAAGCTGGCCAAATTATAAGATTTGAACTTGTAGGCAATGAAAACAGGATGACCAAGTTCTTTAACTGGTTAAAATATAGCTTCCACTCAACAAGTTGCAAAATGAAAAGTGAATGAGATTAACTGACTGAAGAAACAAAATTCTGCATTGAATTGAAAGCCAACTTTCCAGCCCATTTCCAATCTTCACCTGTCTTTTGCCTATTTTCTCTACTTTACTTTATTTACACAGAAAAGTGTTTATGGGGGAAAAGCATCAATGACTCAGTTCAGTTTTGCAAAGTACTAACAGTTCTTGAGAGGAAACCTGCTATATTGAGTAAGTGCAAAGTATGATTATTAATCTTAATATAATATTTTTAAACAGCTGACAGATGGTGAACACAATGAAATATTTTGATAACTCCTTGTTATATTTTCAAAGACTTGGAGGCTTATTGAAAATATGAGGTTCTAAATATTTGAACACGTGGATGCTTTTTCGGATGAGCATGACAAAATCTTTTTTTGCAAATAACATGGTATAGTTTAAAAATTAAGGTGGTGCTAAAAGAAAAGGAGATAAAAATACATACAAATGAGAGATTCCTGCAAAAATTCTAGGGTAACATCAGGCATTGCACCTTCAGGGCAATCTATTCCTCTTTCAAACAGAAACTCCTTCATATGAGCTTGTCTAGGGTCTCTAAAAGAACGTGGGCCAAGTATGTCAGCATTAAAAATACTGAATTGGCTGGAAACACTGTTGTGTGTCAACCTTTATTTGTCCTTTAAACCAAGAAAAAAGAATAAAAGTATGCCTGTAGGCAAAATAAAGGTCTGCTCTTTCCTTCCTCTCATTCCATTCCTCATGCTCTCTTCAACTTATATGAGATTTGTAAAATGAATTGTAATAGAAAGTTCATATGACAAAAATTACAGTGGTGTGGCCAAGAAAACACCCAGGGGGCTTTTAGCTTCCGTTGTGCCAGGAATGAACTATCAGATCAGCCTTCTGGACTCAAATGCGACACTGTCAATAAGGATACATCATCTTTTTTGTGGTGTAGAAGAGCTGTCGGTTGTAATTCCCATTATTCCAAAGCCAGGATTTTCCATTAGTACAGCCACCTGCTGGGTTTCTCTACTCAGGTTTAATGGAGTCTGAATTTGAATTTATCACCATCTGTGGGGAGACAGGAAATGAGAGAGCATCACTAATTCCTTTCTTCATTTGCAAAGTGTATGTATAATCTTTATAAGGAAGCAGCAAAAGCAGCTGAGGTTGGAAATGGATTGGAGAATATTTTAGCTCACATTGACATCAGAGCTCCAGACCAAGGGGGACACATGCTGTTTGTTCTAAAGCCAATTCCAGCAACAAAAAGAATGTTTTAATTTCCTATGTAATGCAGTATCAAAATCATGCAGATTCAGGATGCTACTTCCAAAAAGATCTCGGAAGATTTAATCAGATCTCTAGTAAAGATGAAAGACTTGGATACATATCAAGTTCACAAAAATGAGTTCAAGATTCCTAATTACAACATTAACTTATAAATAGAACATTATAGAATATAAGTGTCTATTTTATGTAGTTCTTTTACCCTAAGATTAAAACAAAAACAAAAAACGTTGTATAACTCAAGAAGAAAGACCAGAGAACATCAAAACCTTCAGGATGATCTATGGAAATAATGTAATGCCTTAAATTCATATAAACATGTCTCAGTGGTCCTGACTTATATGGAGTCATCAGTGATGTTTATCAACATATTTAATTTTAAAAACAATAGGTTTACAGGAAAGGTAAGCAATTTACAATTAAATTCTGGCATTGTCTAGTGGATAAAAGCTTTCAAATCTGATCTGCCTAATTTTTTACACTGCTCCATCAGGGCAGAGTGTTGCATTCTGGAATCTGCTGTCCAGACAAAGACTTAAGGAAAAACTAAACCATTCTGACACTCCGGTTGCGATAGGTATTACGGACCACTCCAGCTCAGAATGAGTGGAGAATAGTAGCAGTTCAGATGAGAGCAAATATCCTCTCAGGAAAGAGGAAGATTCAAAATCAAAGCACACAAACACATATACATACAGACACACACACGCACAGAGCCTCTGAGAAAACACTGCATGCCATTGTCTTTCTTCAGGAACCATGAGTTCATCCCTTTCTCATGAATCTCCCTGCATGTTTATAATCTCGGATTAATGACTCTAAACAGTGAGTCTGTTCTAAAGTCATGGGGGTCAGCTCTGTGGACTTGAGGAGCTTGGATAATTGGAAGGAATGTTACTTATTATCGTGAAGCAACGATTCCAGGGGAGGAGAAGAAGAAGCACAACAAATAACTGCACTGTTGTTCTTTGAGACTACCAAGAGAGTTCGCGCTCCTATCAGGGAGGTTGTGAAGACTGTATTGTGACAAAGCAAAATACCTCCTGGGCGCCTGCTTCTAGAGGAAAGCGTTTGATGTTTGATCTGTAATGAGATGGAAGAGGAAAACAGTCCCTTGGTTAACTAATATATACTGGAGACGAACAGATTCAAAGATTTAAGTTTCAGTTCTGGGACAAGATCCCCCATGCCACAAATTTATTATTTAGGAAATTCTGTAAGTTCTTTTCTCTTTTTGTACTGAATGCATTATGGGTTTAACATACATTTGCTTTCTAATCTGGCTTGGATAATAACCCTAATAATTAACATGCTGTATTTCACTTTTGCTTGTTTAGTTCTTTCTCAGTGTGGCTATGATGTGGCTTTATGTGATTTACTTTTGGCACATGAGTGATTGGAACCGAGGGCTTTATGTTGGGCCTAGGCACTTTGTACTGGAAAGCAAAGAGGCAGTAACCTAGTAAGTGCAAAAGGTTGCATATAATACGGAATTCAGGATAAAGCTAGAATGAAAATAGGAAAGCAACAGCAATAAATAAATAAGCAGTTAATTTTACTCCACATGGCATGCTATGGATGATGTCACACATATGGTGATTCATACCAGGAGCAGCAACTTTAGAGATGAAGTCAAACCCTAGAAAATCTGTCAGTTTGGGTTAACAGAACATTGTTATTACCTCAAGTCAAGCAGATGGAGGGCAAACTTCTCTGCTGGATTCTGCTGCTCTTTAATTAATGTCCACATTTATTATGTCAATATAATGCATCACGTTTGGTCTAAAGATTGTTTTAGTTTTCGTGTTTTTTTTTTTAACAGAATGATTATTTCATTAGTTTCAACATTTGAACAGTTGCACAGGATTTTAGAGGCATATGTAGATATCCCAATAATAATGTTTATATTGGTGTATAAAAGAAACAGAAGAGAAGGGACCAAGCTGGCTTTACATATTTCATTCTTGATGTAGAGATGGGTTTGATACTTCTTTTATGAACATTTTCAAATGAGGGCTTTTGAGTACATGCATGTGAACATATAAGAAGAACGGGAATCTCAGATGATAAAGCTATGCAGATCTTATTAATATTAGTATTTCATAAAGAAATTAATAGCTGCAATTAATTTACTCCTGGAAGTAATGCAGTAAATGAAGAAAAGCAAGTAGGAAAATCTCATCTTATCTCAGAAACATTGATTTTCTTAGCTGTATTCAGAAAGAACAAGGAATCTCTGGCATTGGATATTGTCCACCTGAAACTGTGGTATTAAATCTTTAGGGACAATTCAAAGAATAAGCCAATTATGTAAGAATGAAAGAGTGTGCCATAACTACAAACATACTTTCTTAAATAGATGGCAGGTTTGCATTGTTCATTTGGGGAAAATATTTTTTTCAGTGTTGACTCTAGCCTTTAATTATTTAAGTAAGTCAAATCCAAAATCGTTAAAATGTGCAAATATTACTTGAATCACTCCAAGAGGAAACAGTAGGCAGTGATCTGGCCCCTTGGATTGAGCAGTCAATTGTTGCTTAGTTTCCTTTCAGATTCTTGAAGAGATATGCTCTTAAACAAAGATCAGTACTCCCACCAATGACTGGTAAATATTCTTGGTATTAGTAGGACCATATAGGGCTTCCGAGTGGCTAGACCACCCAGTGTAGTCTCTGCTGATTTCTAGATGATGGTAAAAGAAACCTTTGATAAGCAGTTTTTCAAGTCAAACAATCACTTTGTATACATACACACTTCAGGGTTTCAGCATCCTGGAAAGCAAAGGCTATAATGATTTCATTTTTTTTTCCTTTAGGTACAACATCCCATTAGATTCCTGTACTTCTTCATAGCAGTAAGATTATTTTTATAAGCTAACAAATTCACTCTAGTGATAGAAAATTGAAGAAAAGATACTAATATTCTACTGTGAATTCCACTTTAGAAAAATGATAATTTAGGCCACTAGTTTTCAAATAGAGGACAATTTTGTCCCCCACAGTGTAGACAAGTCTGGTGCTACTGAAATCTAGTGGGTAGAGGCCAGGAATGCTCTTAAATATTCCCAAATTTCACAAGATAGATCCCCAAACACAGAATCATCTGCCTCAAAATGTTAATACTGCTGAGATTTAGGAAACTCTTGCCTATGTCAATAAGAGCACTTTTTCATCTCTAAACATATGAAAAGTCTTCATATGACTGGGGGGAGAGTGTGGTTTACAAAATTTCAGTGAATTTTTTCCATTGTAGGTACTATAAAGAATACAATACCAACTTTGATTGTGTTACTTATCAATGAACTACATTACTATATATTACAGGAATGTATACAGTAATTAAATAAAAAGTAAGTGAAAAGTTTCATCTTTTATAGGTTCTTTTCCATCCATTATTCTCTCTCTCCCTTTTAGTCTCTCTTATTTTTACATCATTTTCCCTAATTTGTCTTTATATTTCTTGGAGGAAAAAAATCCATTTCTGTTTCTGGAATCCTTTTTCATTTTCAGTTCTTCAAAATCTGATGCAAAACACTACTAGCAGGAAACTTTTTCCTGTTCGTCTTACTAATGGTTTAGAATTTAATTCATCAAGCTTTAATACTCAGATATTTGGTGTTCTTCCAAATATAAATTTCATTTCACAGTATACAGAAAAGCCCGTATTCAAAGAAATAATCTGTAAATGATGGGTTAAACAAAGTTAAATTTTGTTTATTTCATAACTTTTCAGTATCTCAAATATGATAACATTCATTGTAAACATCAAAAGAAAGATTTAGAAACCATTTTTTTTAAACAAATCTATTATATCACAGAACTTTTTTTTTACATGAATTTTCTAGCACCATTTGATGAAATTTGTGGTCTGAAAAACATGCCATGGACCTAATTCATGAGTTGTCTAGAATCTTCTTTTTTTGTTGCTAAGAATCTATTATCCATAATTTCACATTCTCACCTTAATTATTTCAAACTCACTAGGAACCTAAGGATCTGATATCTGCTAGAGAATGGGCACATCCATCGGTCAGAATATAATATAATTCCTTTCTTTTCTTTTTCCTTTTTTGCCCCCTTCTCCTTTAGCCCTTAATCTTTTCCAGCATCAGGGTCTTTTCCAATGAGTTGGCTCTTTGCATCAGATGGCCAAATTATTACTTTTTTATTTTTATTTTTGTTTTATTTTTAAATTTATTTAATTGGAGGCTAATTACAATATTGTGGTGGTTTTTGCCATACATTCACATGAATCAGCCATGGGTGTACATATTTCCCCATCCTGACCCCTCCTCCCATCTCCCTTCCCATCCCATCCCTCAGGGTCATCCCAGTGCACCAGCCCTGAGAACCCTGTCTCATGCATTGAACCTGGACTGGTGATCTCTTTGACATATGGTAATATACATGTTTCAATGCTATCCTCTCAAATCATTCCACTCTTGCCTTCTCCCACAGAGCCCAAAAGTTTGTTCTTTACATCTGTGTCTCTTTTGCTGTCTCACATATAGGGTCATTGTTACCATCTTTCTAAATTCCATATATATGCGTTAATATACTGTACTGGTGTTTTTCTTTCTGACTTACTTGCTCTGTATAATAGGCTCCAATTTCATCCACCACATTAGAATTGATTCAAATGCATTGTTTTTAGTAGCTGAGTAATAATCCATTGTGTATATATACCGCAGCTTTCTTATCTATTCATCTGCTGATGGACATCTAGGTTGCTTCCATGTCCTGGCTATTGTAAACAGCGCTGGGATGAACACTGGGGTACATGTGTCTCTTTCACTTCTGGTTTCCTCAGTGTGTATGCCAAGCAGTGGGATTGCTGGGTCATATGGCAGTTCTATTTCCAGTTTTTGAAGGAATCTCCACCCTGTTCTCCATAGTGGCTGTACTATTTTGCATTCCCACCAACAGTGTGTGAGGGTTTCTTTTTCTTCACACCCTCTCCAGCATTTATCATTTGTCGACTTTTTGATAGCAGCCATTCTGACCGGTGTGAGATGGTACCTCATGGTAGTTTTTATATCCATTTCTCTGATAATGAGTGATGTTGAGCATTTTTTCATGTGTTTGTTAGCCATCTAATACAGTTCCTTTCTAATCTTGTATTGCTGATAGTCCACTTTTGGTCCAAAGGAAACACTAACATAATGCTTTAGCCAAGCAAAATCTGAAAGTGCAGGTCAAGCTAGGTGTAGATGTGTCTTTTACATTTGCACGTTAGTCATCAGTCAAACTGTCTCTGGCCACTTAGACTTCTCTGCCTGAGAAAAGCATTGCTTGCCTCTATCCCTTATACTGCAGAAGAAGCAGATTAAATCTTTCAGGGATCTCACTGAAGATGTTTTGCTAAGCAGGTAGTCCACTCTAAGTGCTAGGGACTCACAGCACAGCCTCCCCTAATAAAGCCTTTTATGCACTTTTCTAATTTCCACACTAGAGTCTATCATAGCATCAGTACAATACTTCACTGAAATATCATACTATCCTTTTAATTTATTATTATTATTATTTGTCTATTTTTGGCCAGCCCTATGGACAGGGAGTCATGGCGTGCTGAGGTTCATGGGGTCGCAAAGAGTCGGACAAGACTGAGTGACTGACCTGAACTGAACTGATCAGATAATCAGTCTCCTAATTCACCCTGCTTTCTCATCTGCTATAATATGTTGCTTCAATTTAAAGTTCTAACAAACTGACAGATAGATCTATAAATTGTGCACATGAATCATGTACACTGTCCAGTACTTTATGGATAATTTAGAGAAATTTCAAAGATAATCTCATTTGTACTTGTTTTTCATCAAATATGCTAATATTTGAACCAGACTCCAGTTATAATATTTGACTTCTCTCTATAGAAAAGACCAGATAACAGAGTTTGAAATGTTCTATACTTGTGACCAACTTTCTAAGTGAGCTGACTGATTCATCTACCTCTTTGACCTATTTTTCACCTGTCCAATATATTAGGTATCTTCATATTTTACTTTTTAATACAAATTCAAGAAGTAAAACAACATATGATGACTAAAATATGGTCTCAAATGTAAGATATTCTTAATATACTCATGTTTGTATTGAAGTCAGTTAAACGTGCCTCTGAATTCTGAATGGTCTCAAATGTAAGCTATTCTTAATATACACATGTTTATATTAAAGTCAGTTGAATGTGCCTCTGAATTCTGAATTCTCTGGTTCATGTTCTCTGGTTCATGTACAAATAAATATATACTTATTTATTTATTTATTTATTTATTTTTTTACACATAAATCTAGCTTGGTCGTAACTTTCCTTCCAAGGAGTAAGCGTCTTTTGATTTCATGGCTGCAATCACCATCTGCAGTGATTTTGGAACCCAAAAAAATAAAGTGTGATACTGTTTTCACTGTTTCCCCATCTATTTCCCATGAAGTGATGGGACGAGATGCCACGATCTTTGTTTTCTGAATGTTGAGATTTAAGCTAACTTTTTCACTCTCCTCTTTCACTTTCATCAAGAGGTTTTTTAGTTCCTCTTCACTTTCTGCCTTAATTTTTGTGTCATCTGCATATCTGAGGTTATTGATAGTTCTCCCAGCAATCTTGATTCCAGCTTGTGCTTCTTCCAGTCCAGCGTTTCTCATGATGCACTCTGCATAGAAGTTTAATAAGCAGAGTGACAATAGTGATTGCAGCCATGAAATTAAAAGACACTCCTTGGAAGAAAAATTAAGACCAACCTAGATAGCATATTCAAAAGCAGAGACATTACCAACAAAATCCATCTAGTCAAGGCTATGGTTTTTCTGATAGGCATGTATGGATGTGAGAGGTGGACTGTGAAGAAAGCTGAATGCCAAAGAATTGATGCTTTTGAACTGTGGTGTTGGAGAAGACTCCTGAGAGTCTCTTGGACTGCAAGGAGATCCAACCAGTCCATTCTAAAGGAGATTAGTCCTGGGTGTTCTTTGGAAGGAATGATGCTAAAGCTGAAACTCTAGTACTCTGGCCACCTCATGCGAAGAGTTGACTCATTGGAAAAGACTCTGATGTTGGGAGGGGTTGAGGGCAGGAGAAGGGGACAACAGAGAATGAGATGGCTGGATGGCATCACCAACTAGATGGACATGATTTGGGGTAAATTCCGGGAGTTAGTGATGGGCAGGGAGGCCTGGCGTGCTGCAGTTTGTGGGGTTGCAAAGAGTCAGACACGACTGAGCGACTGAACTGAACTGAACTGATAGTCATCATTACTTACTAACACTCTGTTAAGCTTCTCAGCTAAAAGGTATCCATAAAGCTTATGGGTATCATATGCTG
>SJYF01001092.1:575414-586212 GCA_006410515.1 Procapra przewalskii | reverse complement strand
CAGACCATTACTTCTTAGTTGCTCAAATCTTTTCTGTTTGGTTCTGTGATACTGTGATTATTCAGAATGGCTAAATAATCTTGGAAATTACTGAACCTGATGATAACTTTAATTTCAAGACTTTGAAGTACTCTCCTTGATGCCTCACTACTTTTATGGTTGTCTTCAAAGTTCATACTGTCTCATTTACAAAAATCTCTATGTAGATCTATTGCAAATTGTATATAATGTTTCTTGTGCTCATCATACCCTCATCAACATATTTTGAGGTTATTAATAGCATGATAATTTTGAAGTGTTATGTAAAAGAAGAAGCCTTTTATGTAAAGGAGATCACATTAATCCAAACTGAAGTTTATGCAGTATAAGCTTGAGGGAAAAGAAATTTGAATGCAAATCAAATTGGATTTTTCTGGAAATATCTCTTTAAGTCTGTGAGGAAACCACTGCAGAAATGATTAAAATTTGTTCTTATTCTCTTATATTTGATTTTTTAAAAAAAGTTCCTGTTCTTTTGGAAAAGTGTTTGTTAAAAAGAAACTTTATAACACATCCTATTTAATTATCCATTCAATAGGCATTGACTTTCATGAAGGCAATGTGGGTAGAACTGGGAGTGGAAAAAAACACATAGAAATTGGTTTCTATAGGATTGAATGAGAGAGTATAGAGAAAATATGGCAAGACTTCTTGCCCTTTTCAGAAGATTTCTTATACAGAAGAGAGGAGAATTGGCCATATTAAAGAGATACCCAAATCATGGGCCTAAAAATCCCTGGCAGCTTTGGAGATATCCTTAATGAAACATGAAAGCAAGGGGAATCCTTTACCTTTTGATAAAAATAGCCTTGGGTTTTTACTTTATCTTTGTGAAAGAGCTTTTCTTTTATTGATATTTTCCTTTTGTTTGCCTTGTTTCTTCCTCAAGAAACATAGTTTTTGGCATTTGGAAAATGAAGCAGGATAAGGGGATGAAATGATGTGGGCAGGAGAGGGGAATGCTATTTTAGATGGTGCTCAGGGCAGGAAGGTTTCTGTGACAGGTGATATTTCAGTAGTGACCACAGTGACATGAGGGAACAAGTCAAGTAGATGATTAGGTAAGAGATCTCCAGGCTAGTGGGAAAACAAAGGTAAAGCTATTAGGTAAGTATGTTCATGGGAATTTTGAAAAACTGTGCTGAAATTACTGAGAAAGGGAGTAGTAAGATCACATTGTATCGAGAACCAAGCTCAAGATGACAAGAAAATGTCAGGCTTGATAAGAACTTTGGATTTTATCTAAGTATAATGGGAAATAGTCTGAGTACTTTGAGAGACACATAGTTATCATGATGTGCCATGAGAAGAACTACATGTTCAAAGGATTGTTCTGGCCACTGACTGGTGAATGAACTGTGAAATGTGCCATATTCTGCAGAGGCTAATAGATCATTTGAAACTCAATATACACGTGATTGGGAACCACTGGAGTTATATAGACAAAGTGTGAAATAATTTTATTTATGATTTAAAAGGATCATTTTAGTTACTATATGAGTAATCACTTTTAGGAAAAGCAAGGAGAGTAATTAGGGGGACATATTTTAGTGGCTGAAATATTAAAAGCAGCAGTGGTTTAAACTAGATGGAAAGGGGGGTAGTAAGAAGTGGTTGTTTTTCGATATTGTGAAGGCTGAGGTAAAAAAATTTGATGTCAGATTGAATATGTGATTTATAAGAAAAGAGAAGAGTCAAAAATAACTAAGGTTTGGGGCCTGACTAAACAGATAAATGACGGTAAATCATTTGCTGAAACAGGGAAGTTTGGAGGAGAAGTGCTTATAGGCCTACAGAATCGATCATTCTTCTCAGACATGTCAAATTTGAGATGCTCTTAAGCTTTCAATTTAGAATGTGGATTTAGCAGTCAGATACATGCATATTTATTTACGCATGCATCCAATTACTGAAACCTTACTGAATGTATCGAGCCATCAGGAAGAAAGAGATGTTTTTATAGTCTCCCAAAATATAGGGTTTATTTGTTATTGTAGCATAGCCTAGCTCATCCTGAATAATAGAAATAGTTAAATCTTTGGGATTTAATGAGATCATATATAGAATAAGTACAAAAAAAGAAAACAGAACAGTTCTAAAGATTGAGCCCTGAGGCATTCCAGCCTTTACTAATTGGAAAGCGAAAGAGGATGAGGATGAGGATCACGCAGAGGAAAAGAAAAGCCTCGGGGTTATTTATTTATCTTTTAGAAGGACATTATTACTATTATTACAGTTGTTTCAAAATTGTCAGAAATTTAATAAAAGCATTTCCCATCCTGGGAATAGGGGTAAGGGTTGGGGTAGGGTGGGGAACACATCTTTAAACACCAATTATAATCAACTATAGCACACTTTTGGCTGCATAATTATAAAACATTATTTCTCTGTCAGAATAAGTGTGAGTTTAAGCCCTCTTTAACTTTAGTTTATACAAATTCTGAAATAAAATTAACTATTGGGTCTGGCATAGTCATATGAAAACCCACTACCCACAGTCATCTTTGCTTAACTTGATTTCTTCAGTATCTCTGGGATTGTGGTAAAACTTTATGATGTATTTTAGTATGTGGCATAGTCTACTGTATCATCTCCTGTAAAATTTAATAGCATATACCAGGGTTTTGACTATGTTTTCTGTTTTGTTAGCTGCAGAGTGATTTTATTTTCCTTAACTGAATAATAAATCCCTGAACTTCAGCTTTATATGAATATTGGATCATTTGGAGTGATAGATATTTTGTGCATGAAAGTCTTTGGAAAGAATTGAATAAGGGCCCCCACACCCACCCACAACACAAACACATATACACCACAAACCTAACTGTCTGAACTCAATAATACTCACAGAGCAATGTGTAAACTTTTCTATCTTGATTTTATTACCTGATATATGATATGTAAAAATGCCGATTTCATGTGTCTTGATAACAAAATGAGACAAAGCTACATCTGTAGCCACCTTCCCTTCTTAGGTTTGAAAGCTTACAACAAATTTGCAAGTGCCCTGTTTCCATCAGTGACAGATACTAGCTTCATTCATAAATGTATGTTTTGAAACGCTGTTCTATGCTCTTCTTTTGACAAAGTTCATTTCAAGCCCGTCATAATTTAATATTTTTGAAGTCAATTTAAACTTATGAATTCTGTTTAAAAAGTAACTGCTTGTGATTTACTAACATAATAGCACTACCGAGGTGATTATTGGATGACCAGATATATTTCTAACATGGCTAAGCACACACAGAGAGAGAAGCTGACAATTATGTCACAACATACTCCTCTTCCTGTCAAGGTGTAAGTTTTCTTTGGAAGTTAATTTTAAAATGAACCACAATTTCAGAAACATTGACACATTTTGAAGAGTTATAAATTTGTTTGAGTACTGCCCAATTATTTCTCTCTTTTCATTGCTAAAAGGATTTCAATTTCCTTTTCCCGGACCCCGTCCAAAATAGATAGTCCTGCTATTGCTAGTTTGATTTTGATTTTTTTATGATGCTAATTCACAAGGAGGGAGGGATATAAGAATAAAAAGGAAGGGTGGAAGGACAAGTGGTAGGCTAGGGACAGAAATTTCATGGTTGGAGGGGAACTGAAACAGAAGGATAGACAGCAGGTGTGACTGAGAATTGGAAATGAGGAGAAAGGGTGAAGCATTGCCAAATGTCAGAAACTGAATCTCCTTCATAGGTTTCTAGGGATGCAATTGAAAAGTGGAGTTCATTTTGACGTATTTGAACTCTGTTTCTTTAAAGACAGCTTGCGAGTTGAAAAAGACTGTTCATTCATTCAATAATCCATTCTCTTAACCATTATTTATTGAGCTCCTACTACCTGCCAAACATTTTTTTTTAAGGTATAGGAAACACAGCAGTAAATAAAGTAGCCCCAAATTCCAGTCTCCAAGAAACTTATGTATAGCAGGGTGTTAATTAAACAAACAAGAAAACAAACCCATAATGATGGAGATTGAATCAGTATGAAAAATCTCTCAAGAAAATTTTAGAATCATGATTTCTCTGGTAAATTCTACCAAACTTTTAAAATTATAAAAATCATTCTTAAGCTCTTCCACAAAAATTGAAGAGGAAGATACACTCTCAACAGATTTTATAAGGCCAGCATTAACCTAATACTTAAGGACACTATGAGAAAACTATAGGCCAACATCCTTGATGAATGTAAATGCAAAAATCCCTAGCAAAATACTAGAAAAATATTTCCAACAGAACATTAAAAAGATTCTACTTCATGATCAAGTGGAATCTGTTCCAGGCATGCAGAAATGGTTCCCATATGCAAATCAATAAACATGAATCATATTAATAGATGAAGATGATCAAATGATCATCTCAACAGATGCAGAAAAAGAATTTGATAAAATTCAATATCCTTTCATGAAAAAAAGTTATGATAATTTGGGTATAGAGGAATGTATCTCAAAAGAATAAAGGCCACATATGACAAATTCAAAACTAGCATCACACTTAACAGTATGAAGAAAGGCTGAAAGCTTTTCCCCAAAGCCCAGAAACAACACAAGGGTGCCCACTGTCAACATTTCTATTCAACAAAATACTGGATGTACTAGAAGAACAATTAAGAAAAAGAAATAAAAGGCATCAAACTGGAAAGGCAGAAGTAAAATCTATTTTTTGCAAATAATATGATCATATTTAGAGAAAAACCTAGAAGTGCCACTAGAAAACTGTTAACACTCAGGAACAAATTTTAAAATTTAACAAGAAATGAAAACCTCCTAAGTAACCTAAACAACCCACTTCACTATATCAACATATAGTAAGATATTACTCAACTATACATTAGAGGAAAATCTTGATATTTGTGACATGGATGCACTTAAGAACATTCATTTCAGTCACTGTCATGTCCGACTCTTTGCAACCCTACGAATCGTAGCACTCCAGGCCTCCCTGTCCATCACCAACTCCAGGAGTTCACTCAGACTCACATCCATCGAGTCAGTGATGCCATCCAGCCTTCTCATCCTCTGTTGTCCCCTTCTTCTCCTGCCCGCAATCCCTCCCAGCATCAAAGTCTTTCCGAATGAGTCAACTCTTCGCATGAGGTGGCCAAAGTACTGGAGTTTCAGCTTCAGCATTAGTCCCTCCAATGAACACCCAGGACTGATCTCCTTTAGGATGGACTGGTTGGATCTCCTTGCAGTCCAAGGAACTCTCAAGAGTCTTCTCCAACACCATAGTTCAAAAGCATCAATTATTCTGTGCTCAGCTTTCTTCATAGTCCAACTCTCACATCCACACATGACCACTGGAAAAACCATAGCCTTGACTAGATAGACCTTTGTTGGCAAAATGTCTCTGCTTTTGAATATGCTATCTATATTGGCTATAATTTTCCTTCCAAGGAGTAAGCGTCTTTTGGAGCCCAAAAAAATAAAGTCTGACACTGTTTCCACTGGTTCCCCATCTATTTCCCATGAAGTGATGGGACCGGATGCCATGATCTTCGTTTTCTGAATGTTGAGCTTTAAGCCAACTTTTTTACTCTCCTCTTTCTCTTTCATCAAAAGGCTTTTTAGTTCCTCTTCAATTTCTGCCATAAGGGTGGTGTCATCTGCATATCTGAGGTTACTGATATTTCTCCTGGCAATTTAGATTCCAGCTTGTGCTTCTTCCAGCCCAGCGTTTCTCATGATGTACTCTGCATAGACCATTATGCTCAGTGAAATAAATGACAGAAAAGATAGATAATGTATGATCTCAAGCACATGTGGAATCTTAAAAAAAAAAAAAAAACTTATAAAAGCAGAGACTAAGTTGGTGGTTGCCAGGGACTGGAGTGTTGGTTGTGGAAATGAGGAGATGTTGGTCAAAAAGCATAAACCTCCACTTAGAAGATGCATAACTCTGGGGTGTAAGATGCACCATAGTGACTACAATTAACAAGAATGCATTGTGTACATAAAAGTTGGGAAATGTTCTCACTACAACTAGAAAAATCAAAAAAAAAAAAGGAAAAAAACTAAGTGAGGTGATGTAGGTGTTAACTAATTTTATTGTTGTAGTCATTTCACAATGCATGTATTTACTAAATCTTCACATCAGTTAAATTCAGTTGTCTCTCAGTCATGTCTGACTCCTTGTGACCCCATGAACCACAGCACTCCAGGCCTCCCTGTCCATCACCAGTTCCTAGAGTTTACCCAAATTCATGTCCATTAAATCAGTGATGCCATCTAACCATCTCATCCTTTGTTGTCCCCCTCTCTTCCAGCCCTCAATCTTTCTCAGCATCAGGGTCCTTTCAAGAGTCATCTCTTCACATCAGGTGGCCAAAGTATTGGAGTTTCAGCTTCAACATCTTTCCTTCCAATAAACACCCAAGACTGATCTCCTTTAGGATGGACTGGCTCGATCTCCATGCAGTCCAAGGGACTCTCAAGAGTCTTCTCCAACATCATAGTTAAAATACATCAATTCTTGTATGCTCAGCTTTTTTTATAGTCCAACTTTCACATTCATACATGACTACTGGAAAAACCATAGCCTTGACTAAATGGACCTTTATTGACAAAGTAATGGCTCTGCTTTTTAACGTGCTGTCTAGGTTGGTAATAGCTTTTCTTCAGAGGAGCAAATGTCTTTTAATTTCATGGCCGCAATCACAATCTGCAGTGATTTTTGAGGGCAAAAAGTTAAAGTCAGCCACTGTTTCCATTGTTTACCCATCTATTTGCTACGAAGTGATGGGATCAGATGCTATGATCTTAGTTTTCTGAATGTTGAGACTTAAGCTAACTTTTTCACTCTGCACTTTCACTTTCATCCAGAGGCTCTTTAGTTCTTCTTCACTTTCTGCCATAAAGGTATATCAGTTGCATATCTGAGGTTACTGATATTTCTCCCAGCAGCCTTAATTCCAGCTTGTGCTTCATCCCGCCCAGCGTTTCTCATGATGTACTCTGCATATAAGTTAAATAAGCATGGTGACAATATACAGCCTTGATGTACTCCTTTTCTTATTTGGAACCAGTCTGTTGATCCATGTCCTGGTTCTAACTGTTGCTTCCTGACTGGCATACAGTTTTCTCAAGAGGCAGGTCAAGTGGCCTGATATTTGCATCTCTTTCAGAATTTTCCAGTTTATTGTGATCCACACAGTCAAAGGCTTTGGCAAGTCAATAAAGCAGAAATAGATGTTTTTCTGAAACTCTTTCACTTTTTTGATGATCCATCAGATGTTGGCAATTTGATCTCTGTCCTCTGCCTTTTCAAAAACCAGGTTGAACATCTGGAAGTTCATGGTTCACGTATTGCTGAAGCCTGGCTTAGAGAATTTTGAGCATTACTTTACTAGCATGTGAGATGTGTGAAATTGTGTGGTTGTTTTAACATTCTTTAGCATTGCCTTTCTCTGGGATTGGAATGAAAACTGACCTTTACCAATCCTGTGGCCACTGCTGAGTTGTCAAATTTGCTGACATACTGAGTGTAGCAGTTTCACAGCATCATCTTTTAGGATTTGAAAGAGCTCAGCTGGAATTCCATAACCTTCACTAGCTTTGTTCATAGCAAAGCTTCCTAATGTCCAGTTGCCTTCACATTCTAGGATGTCTGACTCTAGGTGAGTGATCACACCATCATGATTATCTGGGTCATGAAGATCTTTTTTGCACAGTTCTTCTGGGTACTATTGCCAACTTTTAATATCTTCTGCTTCTGTTAAGTCCATACCATTTCTGTCCTTTATTGAGCCCATCTTTGCATGAAAAGTTCCTTTGGTATCTCTAATTTTCTTGATGAGATCTCTAGTCTTTAACATTCTGTTGTTTTCCTCTATTTCTTTGCATTGATCGCTGAGGAAGGCTTTCTTACCTCTCCTTGCTGTTCTTTGAAACACTGCATTTGTATATCTTTCCTTTTCTCCTTTGCTTTTTGGCGTCTCTTCTTTTCACAGCTATTTGTAAAGCCTCCTCAGATAGCCATTTTGCTTTTTTGTCATTTCTTTTTCTTGGAGATGATCTTGCTCCCTGTCTCCTGTACAATGTCATGAACCTCTGTCCATAGTTCTAGTGCTTTTCCCCACTTTCTTCAATTTAAGTCTGAATTTGTCAATAAGGAATTCATGGTCTGAGCCATAGTCAGCTTCCAGTCTTGTTTTTGCTGAGTGTATAGAGCTTCTTCATCTTTGGCTGCAAAGAATATAATCAATCTGATTTCAGTGTTGGCCATGTGGTGATGTGCATGTGTAGAGTCTTCTCACGTGTTGTTGGAACAGTGTTTGCTATGACCAGTGCATTCTCTTGGCGGAATTCTATTAGTCTTTGCCCTGCCTCATTCTGTACTCCAGGGACAAATTTTCCTGTTATTCCAGGTGTTTCTTGACTACCTACTTTTGCATTCCAGTCCCCTATAATGAAAAGAACATCTTTTGGGGGTGTTAGTTTTAGAAGGTCTTGTAGGGTAGGTCTTCATAGAACCGTTCAACTTTAGCTTCCTCAGCATTATTGGTCAGGGCATAGACGTGGATTACTGTGATATTGAATGGTTTGTGTTGGAAATGAACAGAGATCATCCTGTCATTTTTGAGATTGCATCCAAGTACTGCATTTCAGACTCTTTTGTTGACTATGATGGCTACACCATTTCTTCTAAGGAGTTCCTGCCCACAGTTCAAGATATAATGGTCATCTGAGTTAAATTCACCCATTCCAGTCCATCTTAGTTCTCTGATTCCTAGAATGTTGATTTTCAATTTTGCCATCTCCTGTTTGACCATTTCCAATTTGCCTTGATTCGTGGACCTAACATTCCAGGTTCCTAGGCAATATTGCTCTTTACAGCATCGGACCTTATTTCTATCACCAGTCATATCCAAAACTGGATGTTGTTTTGCTTTGGCTCCATCCCTTCATTCTTTCTGGAGTTATTTCTCCACTGATCTCCAGCAACATATTGGGCACCTACTGACCTGGGAGTTCATCTTTCAGTGTCCTATGTTTATTTCCTTTTCATACTGTTCATGAGGTTCTCAAGGCAAGAATACTAAAGTGGTTTGCCATTCCTTGTCTAGTGGATCACATTCTGTCAGACCTCTCCACCATGACCCTTCCATCTTGGGTAGCCCCACATGGCATGGCTTAGTTTCATTGAATTAGAGAAGGCTGCGGTCCATGTGATCAGATTGGCTAGTTGTCTGTGATTGTGCTTTCAGTCTGTCTGCCCTATGATGCCCTTTCTCAGCATCTACTATCTTATTAGGATTTCTCTTACCTTGGACAGGGGGTGTCTCTTCACAGCTGCCTGTCCTGACCTTGGACATGGGGTATCTCCTCTCGGCCACTCTGCTCCTGCACCGTGCAGTCACATTGTACATGCTAAATGTGTACCTGCTGCTGCTAAGTCGCTTCAGTCGTGTCCGACTCTGTGCGACCCCATAGACGGCAGCCCACTAGGCTCTGCCATCCCTGCGATTCTCCAGGCAAGAACACTGGACTGGGTTGCCATTTCCTTCTCCAATGCATGCAAGTGAAAAGTGAAAGTGAAGTCTCTTAGTCGTGTCTGACTCCTAGCGACCCCATGGACTGCAGCCCACCAGGCTCCTCTGTCCATGGGATTTTCCAGGCAAGAGTACTGGAATGGGGTGACATTGCCCTCATGTCAATTATATCTCAGTAAACCTGGGGGAATAAGAGATCTGGGTTTGATCCCTGGGTGGGGAAGATCCCCTGGAGGAGGAAATGGCAACCCACTCCAATATTCTTGCCTGGAGAATCCCATGGACAGAGGAACCTGGCAGGCTATAGTCCATGGGGTCACAAAGAGTCTGACATGACTGAAGCAAAGCTGGGGAAAAGTCTGACATGACTTAACAAAACTGGGGAAAAGTCAATGTAGCAAACTATATGGCAGAGAACGGTAAGCTGTCTAAAATGAAATGCAAATAGGAAAAGACAGGTAAAAACTGTGGGACTGGGGGAGATACTGAGAGAGTCAATTCCTAGCCAGGTTGATAAGAAGCCCAGGGGTCCCAAAGGAGAGAGGGGTCTGGAATTCTAAAGGAGGAGGAAAGGACAAATTTTTTTTCCCTCTATATTCCTTAGTCTTAGTCACATAAAACATTTTTATCTTTAAGCCTGGAACTGATGATTACATAACAAACAACTCAGTTTAAACTCTGTACTAAGGATCATATAACAACAGTGTATCCTGCTTGAGGACAGTTTTCTCTTCCTGAAAACATTCTGGCTAATCCTGTTATCTTAAAATGTAAATTGTGGGAGTTGGGTCTAGTAAGACCTTTACAACCTCCAGACATTCTTTTGATTCACTGTAACAAGTAATTAAAAAGTATATAACTCCATTGCTAACATTAGTGAAGGGGCACTCTCCTTCCCACTTCTGATGTCTGTGTCAGAACCTTTCTCTATCTCTCTTCAGTTCAGCTCAGTTCAATTACTCAGTCGTGTCTGACTCTTTGCGACCCCATGAATCACAGCATGCCAGGCTTCCCTGTTCATTACCATCTCTCAGAGTTCACTCAGATTCACGTCCATCGAGTCCGTGATGCCATCCAGCCTTCTCATCCTTGGTCATCCCCTTCTCCTCCTGCCCCCAATCCCTCCCAGCATCAGAGTCTTTTCCAGTGACTCAACTCTTCGCATGAGGTGGACAAAGTACTGGAGTTTCGGCTTTAGCATCATTCCTTCCAAAGAAATCCCAGGACTGATCTCCTTCAGAATGGACTGGTTGGATCTCCTTGCAGTCCAAGG
>SJYF01001092.1:542758-562988 GCA_006410515.1 Procapra przewalskii | reverse complement strand
GACACTGTTTCCACTGTTTCCCCATCTATTTCCCATGAAGTGATGGGACCAGATGCCATGATCTTCGTTTTCTGAATGTTGAGCTTTAAGCCAACTTTTTCACTCTCATTAGGAGGCTTTTTAGTTCCTCTTCACTTTCTGCCATAAGGGTAGTGTCATCTGCATATCTGAGGTTATTGATATTTCTTCCCACAATCTTGATTCCAGTTTGTGTTTCTTCCAGTCCAGCATTTCTCATGATGTACTGTGCATAGAAGTTAAATAAGCAGGGTGACAATATACAGCCTTTATGTACTCCTTTTCCTATTTGGAACCAGTCTGTTGTCCTATGTCCAGTTCTAACTGTTGCTTCCTGACCTGCATACAGATTTCTCAAGAGGCAGGTCAGGTGGTCTGGTATTCCCATCTCTTTCAGAATTTTCCACAGTTTATTGTGATCCACACAGTCAAAGGTTTTGGCATAGTCAATAAAGCAGAAATAGATGTTTTTCTGGAACTCTTGCCTTTTCCATGATCCAGTGGATGTTGGCAATTTGATCTCTGGTTCCTCTGCCTTTCACGGTTCATGTATTGCTGAAGCCTGGCTTGGAGAATTTTGAGCATTACTTTACTAGCGTGTGAGATGAGTGCATTTGTGTGGTAGTCTGAGCATTCTTTGGCATTGCCTTTCTTTGGAATTGGAATGAAAACTGAACTTTTCCAGTCCTGTGGCCACTGCTGAGTTTTCCAAATTTGCTGGCATATTGAGTGCAGCACTTTCATAGCATCATTTTTCAGGATTTGAAACAGCTCAACTGGAATTCCATCACCTCCACTAGCTTTGTTCATAGCAATGCTTTCTAAGGCCCACTTGACTTCACATTATATATATGTATTATATAATGCATATTATATTATATACTTATATATTATATTTATATTATATATAATATATATAATCTTCTTTATTCATCTATCAATGAACATTTAGATTGTTTCTATATCTAAGTTATTGTAAATAATGTTGTAATGAACATAGGATGCAGATAAAATACTTCAGTCATGATAAGGAAAAAATTCTTCAATCATGAAAAAGAAGGAAATTCTCCTGCTTGCCACAACATAGATGGGTTTTGAGGTACTATGCTAAGTGAAATAAGGCAAACAGAGAATGTAAATACTGTATGGTATTACTTCTATGTGGAATATGAAAATAAATGTGAAATCCATAGAAACAGAATGTTTAAAAGTGGCTACCAGGAACTGGAGGTTGGGAAAATAGAGAGCAGTTGATAAAAAGGTAGAAACTCTCAGGTACAAGATGAATAAGTGCCTAGTGATTAATATGATGACTAAAGTTAATTAGTCTATATTGTATAATCCAAATTTGCTAAGAAAATAGAATGTAAATGTTCTCACACATAGCAAAAAAAAAAGATAAACAGGACCTCTCCAGTCATCCAGTGGTTAAGACATGGGTTTGATCCCAGGTAAGGGAACTAAGGTCTGGCATGTTGCAAAGTGAAGCCAAAAAACAAAGAAATAAAAATTTAAAAAATAAAAATGTATGTTAAAAAAACAAGAAAATGTATCCTTAAAAAAAGATAAACATGTCAGGTGATATGTGCTAACTAGATGACATGAATCCTTTTGCAATGTATATCAAATCATGAAGTATACTTTATATCTGACAATCTCATATGCCAATTATATCTCAATAAAGCTAAAAGAAAGACAATAAATGAAAATGAAAAAATAATGTAATTATCGTTAGAGAAGGAGATGGCATCCCACTCCAGTACTCTTGCCTGGAAAATTCCATGGATGGAGGGGCCTGCCGGGCTGTAGGAGCTGCATGGATGGGGTCTCCAGGAGTCGGACACGACTGAGTCTTCACTTTCACTTTTCACTTTCCTCCATTGGAGAAGGAAATGGCAACCCATTCCAGTGTTCTTGCCTGGAGAATCCCAGGGACGGGGACCCTGGGAGGCTGCCGTCTATGGGGTCGCACAGAGTCAGACACGACTGAAGTGACTTAGCAGCAGCAACAGAATTATACCAATAGTTATTAGGGAGTAAATCTATAGTATGTTTGCTGACAGTAGTTTGTGGTGAATATCACCAACTGGTGCAGGTATAGTTTCTGGATTACTTTGATAGGTTTCCTGTTAAAATCCTTCTTAAGAGAACACTAAGGAAAGCTACTGCTCTTCTATTAAATTTGTCATGTGATACACTGTTATCAAAACAATGGTTCATCAAGGGTTTAACTGTTTTAGGAGCACGGAATGAGATTATTTTTAGCAAAAGAAGACAGTAATCATATGAGAAAGCCACTTGCCATTTTACAGTTTCCACAACTCCAAAAGAGGTCATGGGCCAGATGGCATAGAAGATATTTGAGAAAAAGTAAAAACATTCCAAATACAAGGAGAATTCAAAAGACAGTTTACTACCAAATAGATTGCTCCAAAATGCTCCTGGTATTAGGTTTTCAATATGCAGTATTTTAATTCTGAATTTCTATTCAGAATTTTACTAAAGCACTGTGTCTACTGACTCACTTAACTCTTCATCCAGGATGAAAAATGGCTATATCAAAACTGGAATATAATTTAAATGCAATGATTCTTTTTGGTGTGTGATACCCTGCTCCCATGCTTGCCCCTCACTAGAAGTGCTTAATTAGTACTCACTAAATGGTTAGAAAGGGGAAAGATCCTAGAAGCCCCAAAGATGACTTAGTAGCATTGTCATTTAGTCTTTTTTTTTTCAATTGGTTAATTAATTAATTAATTTTGATTGGTGGATAATTGCTTTACAATATTGTGGTGGTTTTTTGTCATATATCAACACGAATCGATCACAGATATAAATGTGTTCCTCTCATCATGAAACCCCCTCCCAACTCCATCCCCACCTCATCCCTCTCTGTTGTCCCAGAACACTGGCTTTGGGGGCCCTGCTTCATGCATCAAACTTGCCCTGGTCATCTATTTTACATATGGTAATGTACATTTTTAAATGCTATTCTCTCAAATCATCCCACCTTCACCTTCTCCCACTGAGTCCAAGTCTGACATTCAGTCTTTAACGTTTTGTATTTTAGATCAGGGATTTCCTGGTGACTCAGTGGTAAAGAATCTGCTTGCAAAGTAGGAGATGCTGGTTTGATTCTTGGGTCAGGAAGATCCTTTGGAGGAGGGCATGGCAACCCATTTCAATATTCTTGCCTGGAGAATCCCATGGACAGAGGAACCTGGAGGGCTACAGTCCATGAGGTCATAAAGAACTGGACAAGACTAAAGTGACTGAGTACACATGCATGCACTTATTTTGGATCAAAACATACGCAAATTTATAAAAAGAAATTAAGTAAAATTAACCACTTGGCTCAGTGCCTCAAAGTAGAGGCAAAATTAATGATAATTCATTTGCTTTTATTATGCTTTAAAACTGATTAGACATGTTACTTAATTCCTCATTGAAAAATCAAAAAAATAGATTAGAAAAATAAGTGGTCATTTACATTTATGATTGTCTTATTTGTTAAATATAATATCATATTAATATTCTTTTTATTATATTAGTTAATATTACCAACAGGAAAAGATTTTTAAATAGTTTTAAATAGGAAAAAAAAATCTGTACTCTAAAATTAACCCAGATTTACCACATTATTATTCTTGAATATGTAACTTAAGCCAATAAAATATTATAAAAATAATAATCATTAACAATAGGCATTTGAATCTGGATGAACTATTAACATTAAGAATTGAAAGCATTAGTCTCTCAGTCATGTCTGACTCTTTGCCACCTCATGGACTGCAGCCCACCAGGCCACTCTGTCCATGGGATTCTCCAGGCAAGAATACTGGAGTGGGTAGCCATTCCCTTCTCCATGGGATCTTCCTGACTCAGGGATCAAATCTGGGTCTCCCGCATTGTGGGCAGCTTCTTTACAGTCTGAGCCACCAGGAACATTTCTAATATATATAGTATTAAATATATGTGATTTTTTTATTTATGTAGAAGCTTCCTATTTTAATATTTTCCACTTAATTATATCAAACTTACAAAAAATATTTTTTGAGGGTTGAAAGAGAATGATTTTAATATATGCATTAATTTAAAACTTGGCATATTTATATATTGCATTTCAAATGACATTCTCCAAGTATAATATAGAATTAGATAGCGCTAGGTCAGTGTCAATTTCTTCTTTGCTGATAAGCCCATTTGATCTTTCAGATGACCTATTTATTTTGACCATAGTCCCGTAGAAGGCAGTCAACAGTGCAAATGTCGATGACTACCAGCTTTGTTTTGTTTTTTTTTTTCAAGTTTTCAGAACCTTCTAATACTTTAACCATATCCATTCCCTTTGTCTGCTTTTTGTTGTTTGGTCTGAAGCTACTTGTTTCAAGGAAAGTTTCATTGATATATGACCATTGTGTATATAGTATCTGTGATTGCATTCATACTGCAGAAGCAGAATGGTATAGCTGCAAACGAGACTGCATGGTTGGTGAAGACAAACTTTTACTATCTGGCCCTTTGATGGAAACAAATTGCCAATTTCCATTATGGGCAATTTCCTAGGTTTGAATACCAAACTATCACTTGTTAACTATTTGCATATCTAACAAGCTATATGACTACCTGGACCTCAGTTTTCTGATACATAAAAGAGGTGTTTTGTGAGGATTAAAAAATACAACATATAAATAAGACATACAGTCCTATATATATATACTTAGAACAATTTTGGGAACATATAAAACATTTATTACTTGTTTACTCTTTTCAAATAGCAATTAAAAAAAAGCTTTTACTGAATCTTCCTTGTCTAGAATTACCTGAGGAATTACCAGGAATCCACTACAGCAATAACCGTTCCCTCCCTTTTCAGTCAGTAATAAAACACTATACCCTGCATTTATAAAATTTGATGATGTAACTCAAAACCCATTTCAAGGTTTCAGATATTCTGAGTATCATAAATGCGAAACAGTGTCTCAGACTTGGATCTACCATTGTTCCTGTCCAATAGTACCATTAGCAATGAAGACTTAACTGCTGATTGCATAATTTCTATTAGAAAAATTTTTGTAGAGACACCGCTTCATAGAGAAGCTTGACAATTGCTTGAACTTGTAGGAGATTCAGAAGAAATAAGTGATTCAAAGGAATGTAATGCTGAGTGTGTCCTGTGGTCAGGCAGTAAAGAAAAAAGGATCTCTTTTGACCCTATGACAATAGTTATTGATTTTCCTGTGATGATAACGAACAACTATAACTCCTAGATGCTTTAAATACATATTTCCATGTCAGTTTTGGCTTTCACAGGTATCTATGTACATACCTGTCAATTTTAATAAATCCAATAGAACCATAGAAATTAATATCCTGTGATTTTTTCATGTTTTATTGTGAACTGGTAATGAATAAGCTTATAAAACATTAGAACACAGTGTTTTTTTTAGTGTCCTAGAAACATCTTTTATTATAGTCGTGTTACAGACCTCACTGCACACATTGCAGAATGGGTACCACTCCATTCACTAAAAGGACACTGTGCTAAATGCAGCTTATAAGGAGTTTGTAAAGCAACTGTATTTTTAAAATTGGCTGATCTTTCCTTTAGGTTACATTCAATACATTCAACATATTTCAATATATTCAATATCTATAAATTAGCTTCTAAAAAGACTGTTCTTTGGCTGTACTATAATTTTAATCAAGTAAACCAGTGAGTCTCTCTATGCTCCTTTGTGCCTGTAGGATTATGTGACAATGTCTGACAGCTCTAATAGATTCTATGTACAACTGACCCACAAATCTAGTTTAAGACCCCTTTACCTTGGTTTAATAGGAGGATCTTGATGTTGGAACAGAGTGAATATACATCTGAGAAAAGTCCCTGTTTTGATGTCACAGTTTCAAACTATATGACAAGGCAGATGATACAACAGGAACTTTGATGAAATGTTTCTGGAGATCAATAATTCTTGAATTTCTGAACCTTAGTTTTCTATGTACAAAATATTATCCACAATCAGCAGGATAAAAAAGTGGTAGACTTTCTAAAACTCAGAACAAGAGACACCACCAATATAACCCTGCTGCTTATAAACCATGTTCTATTTATATGAGCTGATGATGAGCCTATGTAGATGTTATAAGTGTAGGATTTAATTATGCATGTTACTATGATAATTAAATAGATCAACACAAATGTATCAACAATCTTGCATATGTATATACGTACATATGTATGAAAGTAAGTTTCTGAATACATGGTTGCACATCTGGGCACACACACCAACAGGCACACAAACCCATTCACAAATACCACCTGACCGCTAAAGTTGTCCTACAAGAGCACCAATCACATTGTTTAATATAGAGCTGTATAAAATGGCAGGCCTCTGCCAGATGCTTTATATATTGATAAATCAAGCCAGTATGACGTTAATACTCAATAATCTATGTTTAGAGGGATAGGAAATTTAACGAATAAGGAAGTAAACATAAAATGGTTATGTGCAATGTACCTTGAAGATGATAATATGAGAAAGAGTGATCAAGGGCAAGCTTTCTTAAAGCAGTAAGGCCTGAAATTTGAGAGAGAACCAGTTAAATGAAGAGCCTGGAGACTGAACAGTAAAGGCAAAAGCAAATACATGTGTTTCATAGAACAATGAAACAGAAAAGAATATAACAATATTGAAATTATCAAAGACCAGCACAGCTGGAGAAGAGAAAGTGGAAAAAAACAAAAAGATCTCAAACTGAGATTAGTGCTATGTGTAATGGCTGGATCATACAGGTCCTTGTAAAGTATATTTAATGGTTTGGGTTTTATTCTTAATACAGTATGGAGCAATTGCCAACATTTAAGTATAAGAGTGGTAGCTAAAATAGTTGAATTATTGACATCATTTTGCCAACAAAGGTCCATCTAATCAAAGCTATGTTTTTTCCAGTAGCCATGTATGGATGTGAGAGTTGGACTATAAATAAAGCTGAGTGCCAAAGAATTGATACTTTTGAACTGTGGTGTTGGAGAAGACGCTTGAGAGTCCCTTGGACTGCAAGGAGATCCAATTAGTCTATCCTAAAGGAAATCAGTCTTGAATGCTCATTGGAAGGACTGATGCTGAAGCTGACACTCTAATACTTTGGTCACCTAATGTGAAGAACCGATTCATTGGAAAAGACCCTGATGCTGGGAAAGATTGGAGGCAGGAGGAGAAGGAGATGGCAGAGGATGAGATGGTTGGATGATATCACCAACTCAATGGACAGAAGTTTGAATAAACTCTGGGAGTCAGTGATAGACAAGGAGGCCTGGTGTGCTGCAGTCCATGGGGTTGCAAAGAGTTGGACACGACTGAGTGACTGAACTGAACTGAGCTTAAAAACGACAGATATTGCATAATGAGACCCTAAAGCAAGGCAAGCAGACAGTAAAAGTGGGAATAATAGTTAAGAAACTAAGTAATCCATTCAGGTAAGGGATGATTTTGACTTCACTGAGATAAAGGCAATGGAAACAGAAATAGATATGTTCATGTCATATCTGAGGACCAAAAAGTGTCAGGATGGGTTGTGATAAATAATTATTTAGCATAACAGTAATAAAGGATAACTGAGTCTTCAAAAAACACTAGATACAAAGAAATTATGTTCAGATTGAAAAATGAACCTTGTTAAAAACTAAAGAAAACACAAGGGTGTAAAGCAGAGGTTTCCAGTCTGGGGTAATAATGGGAACCCAACAGCTGCAGCTGCTGCTGTTGCTGTTTAATCACTAAATTGTGACTGACTCTTTGAAACCTCATAGACTGTAGCTGGCCAAGTTCCTCTGTCCGTGGGATTTCCGAAGCGAGAATACTGGAGTGGGTTGCCATTTACTTCTCCAGGGGATCTTCCTGACCCCGAGATTGAACCTGGGTCTTCTGCTTGGCAGCAGATTATTTACCACTGAGTCATATTTAGTATTTAAAATATACTTCAGGAATCATATTTTTTTATAAGGAAATTTATTATTTTTTTCTGAGTAGATTTTTAGGGCTCGGTATGTGAGGACTTGTTTAGTTTTGATAATGGAATGTATCTATTATCCAACTGTGATTCATAATGATAAGAAGATAAGTTCTTGTAAAAATAATATTTAGTGCATGTGTACATGTCTGCATATGTATGGATTAGTAAAGTTAAGGCAGGCTTACTTTTAAAGGTGAAATACAAAGAAAGGAATGGAGATTAAAATAAAAATATTTAAATCTGTATCATCTATAGATATCTGTTATTATAATGGTATGTTACTTCAAAGTGTTTTTTCATGCATACAAAAACACATATATGAACATATTTGAATCAGAATGGCTGTGTGGAAAAAAAATATGGACTTTAGAGTCAGACAAAACTGAATATAAATACTAGTTTAACCACTTGCTAGCTGTGTGTCCTTTGGAATGTTACATAGATATTTTGATTTTCCATTTCCTCTTCACTAAAAGAAGTGAAATAATAACCAGAGCAATAATGTGGAATGAAGAACAGTACTGATACATGTGACATCATGAATAAATTTCAGTAAAAGATGTAAATGAAAGAAGTCAGACTCTAAACTGCATCCTATATAATTTCCTTTACCTAATATTTTACAAAGCAAAACTATAGACCTTAAAGAATAGATGAATAGTCTCCAGAGTCTCAGGTTGGGGAATGACAGACTACAAATGGATATGAGGGGTGATGGTGTGGCTGAAAAATAGAAGCTGACTATTTCAGATCTTTATATAATGGTTGTTAAATAACTCTATATATTTGACAGTACTTACAAAATCATGAGAAATGCTGGGCTGGAAGAAGCACAAGCTGGAATCAAGATTGCCAGGAGAAATATCAATAACCTTAGATATGCAGATGACACCACCCTTATGGTAGAAAGTGAAGAGGAACTAAAAAGCCTCTTGATGAAAGTGAAAGAGGAGAGTGAAAAAGTTGGCCTAAGCTCAACATTCAGAAAAAGAAGATCATGGCATCTGGTCCCATCACTTCATGGGAAATAGATGGGGAAACAGTGGAAACAGTGGTTGACTTTAATTTTCTGGGCTCCAAAAACACTGCAGATGGTGATTACAGCCATGAAATTAAAAGACGCTTACCTATTGGAAGGAAAGTTATGACCAACCTAGATAGCATATTCAAAAGCAGAGACATTACTTTGCCAACAAAGGTCTGTCTAGTCAAGGCTAAGGTTTTTCCAGTAGTCATATATGGATGTGAGAGTTGGACTGTGAAGAAAGCTGAGCGCCGAAGAATTGATGCTTTTGAACTGTAGTATTGGAGAAGACTCTTGAGAGTTCCTTGGATTACAAGGAGATCCAACCAGCCCATTCTGAAGAAGATCAGTCCTGGGATTTCTTTGGAAGGAATGATGCTAATGCTGAAACTCCAGTACTCTGGCCACCTCATGGGAAGAGTTGATTCATTGCAAAAGACTCTGATATTGGGAGAAATTGGGGGCAGTAGGAGAAGGGGACGACAGAGGATGAGATGGCTGGATGGCATCACTGACTCGATGGACGTGAGTCTGAGTGAACTCCGGGAGTTGGTGATAGACAGGGAGGCCTGGCGTGCTGCGATTCATGGGGTCACAAAGAGTCGGACATGACTGAGCGACTGAACTGAACTGAACAAAACTGTACATTAAAATAGATAACTTTACTGCACACAGTTTTCACCCTCAAGAAACAAAGAAAAAATGCTCTGAGCAAACTAGGAAAAGAAGAAATCATCAATATCAAAATTAAGAACATCTACAAAAAATTACAGCTTTGTCATTCTCAAATGAAAAACTCAATATTTCTTACCAAACGATTAGGGAAAAAAAGGTAAGGATGTCTCCTCTTACCACTTCTATTTAACACTGTAGATGCTTGAAAGTAATATTAGTCAAGAATAAAAAGTTTTACAGATTGGAAAGGAAGAAGGAAAACTTCCATTGCTAGCAGACAGTGTGACAATGTATGTCCAAAACTGTAAGGCATTTACCAAAAGTCTACTAGATTAATACCTGAATTTAGCAATATTTTAAGATAAAAAGTTATAATATAAAAATCAAATGTACTTCTATATATGAACAATGAACGTTTCCTATACAAAATTTCAAAAACTAGAATATTTCAATAGTATAAAAATATTTAGGAAAAAATATGAAAGAAAATTTCCAAACTCTGTATGTTTAAAAATACAAAATAATACTGACAGACCAAGGTCTGGCTTGGATGACTTGATATTTTTAAAATATGACAATTTTACACAAAGTAATCTATACATCCAATGCATTCATGATCAAAATACTAACAGGTGTTTTTGACAAAGCTGACAATTCAATATTAAAATTTTTATGGAAGGCCAAAAGTTTTAGAATAGGAAAAACTATTTCAAAAATTAAGGAAAAATACAGGATGTGAAATATCTAGTGTCACTAATTACTGTAAAGGTAAAAGTCATTGCCTTGCAGTATCAATGTAAGGGTGAGTAATTGTCAGTGTAATATAATGGAGAGTCCAAGAGAGTCACATTTGTATGACCAATTGTTTTCCAAGAGAATTTCTAAGCCAATTCAATGAGAAACAGGTAGGTTTTTCAACATATGGTGCTAGAACAATTGGATGTGAGTACAGAAAAAAAAAATGAAGTTTGAACTTCACCTCACAGATATACACAAGTTAACTCAAAATGGACCATCAGTTCAGTTCAGTTCAGTCGCTCAGTCATGTCTGACTTTTTGTGACCCACGGACTGCAACACGCCAGTCTTCCCTGTCTATCACCAGCTCCTGGAGTTTACTCAAACTCATGTCCGTTGAGTCGGTGATGCCATCCAACCATCTCATCCTCTGTTGTCCCCTTTTCCTCTCGCCTTCAATCTTTCCCAGCATCAGGGTCTTTTCAAATGAGTCAGCTTTTCACATCAGGTGGCCAAAATATTGGAATTTCAGCTTCAACATCAGTCCTCCCAATGAACATTCAGGAATGGCTTCCTTTAAGATGGACTGGTTGGATCTCCTTGAAGTCCAAGGGACTCTCAAGAGTCTTCTCCAACACCACAGTTCAAAAGCATCAATTCTTCTGTGCTCAGCTTTCTTTATAGCCCAACTCTCACATCTATACATGACCACAGGAAAAACCATAGCCTTGACTAGATGGCCCTTTGTTGGCAGGGTAATGTCTTTGCTTTTTAATATGCTGTCTATGTCGGTCATAACTTTTCTTCCAAAGAACAAGTGTCTTTTAATTTCATGGCTGGAGTCACAATCTGCAGTGACTTTGGAATCCCCCAAAATACAGTCTGCTACCATTTCCATTGTTTACCCATCTATTTGCCATGATCTTTGTTTTCTAAATTTTGAGCTTTAAGCTAGCTTTTTCACTCTCCTCTTTCACTTTCATCAAGAGGCTCTTTAGTTCTTCTTCACCTTCTGTCATAAGGGTGGTGTCATTTGCATATCTGAGGTTATTGATATTTCTCCTGGCAATCTTGATTCCAGCTTGTGCTTCATCCAGCTCAGCCCCAGCATTTCTCATGATGTACTCTGCATAGAAGTCAAATAAGCAGGGTGACATTATACAGCATTGAGGTACTCCTTTTCCTATTTGGAACCAGTCTGTTGTCCCAAGTCCAGTTCTAATTGTTGCTTCCTGACCTGCATACAGATTTCTCAAGAGGCCAGTCAGGTGGTCTGGTATTCCCATCTCTTTCAGAATTTTCCACAGTGTACTGTGATCCACACAGTCAAGGGCGTTGGCATAGTCAATAAAGCAGAAATAGACATTTTTTTCCAGAACTCTCTTGCTTTTTCAATGATAAAGCAGATATTGGCAATTTGATCTCTGGTTCCTCTGCCTTTTCTAAATCCAGCTTGCACCTCTGGAAGTTCATGGTTTACATATTGTTGAAGCCTGGCTTGGAGAATTTTGAGCATTAGTTTACTAGTTCGATATGCATGCAATTGTGCAGTAGTTTGAGCATTCTTTGGCATTGCCTTTCTTAGGGATTGGAGTGAAAACTGACCTTTCCAGTCCTGTGGCCACTGCTGAGTTTTCCAAAATGAAGTATAGACCTAGGTATAAGGGATAAAATTATTAAACTTACAAGAGAGGCTTAGAAGAAGTGTTTTTGATACTGAGTTAAGTAAACTATTTTGTCTAAGCATGACACAAAAGGGGAAAATATAAAGAAAAAAATGATAAAATGAGGTTATCAAGACTATAAACTTTGTTTTTCAAATGATGTAGTTTAAAAAGGCAAATTAGAGTGAGAAATCTATTCCAGTTATTCTACTCTACTTGCTTCTGATTTTAAGAAACCATCTATGATACAGATTTGCTTGTGTTATATAATGAAAATAAATTAAACAAGTTCTTAATCTCATTTAGTTCAGTTCAGTTCATTTCAGTTGCTCATCCTGTCTGACTCTTTGTGACCCCATGAATCGCAGCACACCAGGTCTCCCTGTCCACCACCAACTCCCAGAATTTACCCAAAGTCATGTCCACCAAGTCATCCAGTCATCTCATCCTCTGTCGTTTCCTTCTCCTCCTTCTCCCAATCCTTCCCAGCATCAGAGTCTTTTCCAATGAGTCAACTCTTTTCATGAGATGGCCAAAGTATTGGAGTTTCAGCTTCAGCATCAGTCTGCCCAATGAACTGGAGAACTGAGCTTCTTTAGGATGGACTGGTTGGATCTCCTTACAGTCCCAGGGACTCTCAAGAGTCTTCTCCAACACCACACTTCAAAAGCATCAATTCTTTGGCACTCGGCTTTCTTCACAGTCCAACTCTCACATCCATACATGACCACTGGAAAAACCATAGCCTTGACTAGACAGACCTTTGTAGACAAAGTAATGTCTCTCCTTTTCAATATGCCATCCAGGTTGGTCATAACTTTCCTTGGAAGGAGTGTCTTTTAATTTCATTAAACACATGCATATCATGGAGCCAAATACAAAAAAGCAGGCTAAATGCCAAGTTATCTATGGAATTTTGCCACTTAATTTTTATAAAGTATAAGTTTGAAATTTACCAGGGATTAAGGCAATAACTGTAGTTTGATGCACTTGAAGAAAGGAAATATCAACACATACTTCCTTTGTTATCATAGATTTAAGCAGAAATGTAAAAAGCCTTGAGCTTTTTAAAGTAGAGATTTTTAAAGGAAAAATGTATTTTCTATAGTAGTTTCTAATAACTAAATTATTAAATCCTAAAATAAAAATCTTTGTATACACAATTATTCTGAACAGTGTGGAATCTCTTTGGTGCTACAGTCAACACGCCATGATAAAGAACAACTTTGTAAATAAGTTCATTTGTACTATTTTTTAGCTTCTACACATAAATAATATCATGATATTTGTCTTGCCTGACTTCCTTCACTCAGTATGACAGTCTCAGAAATAGAGTCACAAATATGGAAGAGAAAAAAAAAAAAGTATGGCTACCAATTGGGGGAAGGAGAGTGGGAGGGATAAATTGGGAGATTGGGATTGACATATATACATTATTGAATATACAATAGATAACTAATAAAACCTATTGTAAAACATTCGGAACTTTCTTCAATACTCTGTAATGACCTATACGGGAAAATAATCTAAAAAAAAAAGTGGATATAAAGTAAATGTATAACCAATTCACTTTGCTGTATTCCTAAAACTAACACAACATTGTAAATCAACTATACTCCAACTAAAAAATACAAAAACAAAACAACAAATTCAACAAATACAAATGACAGCACCAAAAATGAAAATCAACCAAAAAGAAGTAAAACTCCAAGAACAGTAGAAATCTATAGACCCTTACTCCTTGTGAGAGAAGTGGCTTCCACTCTATTTCCAGGAGAATGCTCCCTTTCGCCACCGTTTCATTTTCTCCTCCACATCTGGCCACATTTAAGACTTTCTGGTTTTTTGTGGCCCTGCCTTTTCTCTCTCAGACCAGCTGACCCTCAAGCAGAGTATAATCTATAGTTCTGCTTCTAACCTCAGCACAGCTGAGGCAGAGGTCAGCTGTTTTCTAGGCTCAATGGGCAAGTGTGCCCTCAGAGTTTGTGCTGCAGATCTCCCTCTTCCTCAGGCAGGTCCCAAGGCCCAGGTTGGGAAAGATGGCAATAGATGAGTTAAAGATTTAGGAATAGAAAGAAAATCTCAACCATTCTCAAAACTGGCTTATACCACACAGCCAAAATAAAACTGATACTTTGATTTGCATATGGCATCTGTGTCAGTGCTCCATCAGCTAATAATTTGGAGGGGAGAATGGAGACTAACTGAACTCAAGGGATGGCAAGCTTATATGATGTCATTATTACATGTCAACAATAGAACTATTAAGCATTAATTCACTACTATCTGAAATTGAAATCAAGTACTCATTGACAACTAGTAATATTTATCCATTTGATTTGATGAGCTTTATATATTTTTTAACATAAATTTATTTATTTTAATTGGAGGATGATTACTTTACAATATTGCACTGGTTTTGCCATACATCAACATAAATCCACCCTGGGTGTACACGTGTTCCCCCTAGTGAACCCCCCTCCCACTCCCCTCCCCATACCATCCCTCTGGATCATCCCAGTGCACCAGCATCCTATATCATGCATCAAATCTGGTCTAGCAATTCGTTTCACATATGATATTATACATGTTTCAATGCCATTTTCCCAAATCATCCCACCCTTGCCCTCTCCCACAGAGTCCAAAGACTGTACTATACATCTGTGTCTCTTTTGCTGTCTTGCAAACAGGATTTCCATTATCATCTTTCTAAATTCCATATATATGCATCAGTATACTGTATTGGTGTTTTTCTCTCTGGCTTACTTCACTCTGTATAATAGGCTCCAGTTTCATCCACCTCATTAGAATTAATCCAAATGTATTCTTTTTAATGGCTGAGTAATACTCCATTGTGCATATGTACCACCACTTTCTTATCCATTCATCTACTCTTGGACATCTAGGTTGCTTCCATGTCCTGGGTATTATAAACAGTGCTGCAATGAACACTGGGGTACACATGTCTCTTTCACTTCTGGTTTCCTCAGTGTGTATGCCAAGCAGTGGGATTGCTGGGTCATATGGCAGTTCTATTTCCAATTTTTTAAGGAATCTCCACACTGTTCTCCATAGTGGCTGTACTAGTTTGCATTCCCACCAACAGTGTATGACAGCTCCCTTTTCTCCACACCCTCTCCAGCATTTATTGATTGTAAACTTTTGGATAGCAGCCATTCGGACTAGTGTGAAATGGTACCTCATTGTGGTTTTGATTTGCATTTCTCTGATGAGTGATGTTGAGCATCTTTTCATGTGTTTGTTAGCCATCTGTATGTCTTCTTTGGAGAAATGTCTATTTAGTTCTTTGGCCCAGTTTTTGATTGGGTCATTTATTTTTCTGGAATTGAGCTGCAGGCATTGCTTATGTATTTTTGAGATTAGTTGTTTCTCAGTTGCTTCATTTGCTATTATTTTCTCCCATTTTGAAGGCTGTCTTTTCACCTTGCTTATAGTTTCCTTTGTTGTGCAGAAGCTTTTAATTAGGTCCCATTTGTTTATTTTGGTTTTATTCCCAGTATTCTTTGAGGTGGGTCATAGAGGATCCTGCTGTGATTTATGTCGGAGAGTGTTTTGCCCATGTTCTCCTCTAGGAGTTTTATAGTTTCTGGTCTTATGTTTATATATTTAATCCATTTTGAGTTTATTTTTGTGTATGGTGTTAGAAAGTGTTCTAATTTCATTCTTTTACAATTGGTTGACCAGTTTTCCCAGCACCACTTGTTAAAGAGATTGTCTTTCTCCATTGTATATTCTTGCCTCCTTTGTCAAAGATAAGGTGTCCATAGGTGCATGGATTTATCTCTGGGCTTTCTATTTTGTTCCATTGGTCTATATTTCTGTCTTTGTGCTAGTACCATACTGTCTCGATGACTGTGGCTTTGTAGTAGAGCCTGAAGTCAGGTTGATTCCTCCAGTTCCATTCTTCTTTCTCAAGATTGCTTTGGCTATTCTAGGTTTTTTGTATTTCCATACAAATTGTGAAATTATTTGTTCCAGCTCTGTGAAAAATACCTCTGGTAGCTTGATAGGGATTGCATTGAATCTATAGATTGCTTTGGGTAGTATACTCATTTTCACTATATTGATTCTTTCAATCCATGAACACGGTATATTTCTCCATCTATTAGTGTCCTCTTTGATTTCTTTCACCAGTATTTTATAGTTTCTATATATAGGTCTTTAGTTTCTTTAGGTAGATATATTCCTAAGTATTTTATTCTTTTCGTTGCAATGGTAAATGGAATTGTTTCCTTAATTTTTCTATTTTCTCATTATTAGTGTATAGGAATGCAAGGGATTTCTGTGTGTTGATTTTATATCCTGCAACTTTTCTATATTCACTGATTAGCTCTAGTAATTTTCTGGTGGAGTCTTTAGAGTTTTCTATGTAGAGGATCATGTCATTTGCAAACAGTGAGAGCTTTACTTCTTATTTTCCAGTTTGGATTCCTTTTATTTAGTTTTCTGCTCTGATTGCTGTGGCCAAAACTTTCAAAACTATGTTGAATAGTAGTGGTGAATGTGGGCACCCTTGTCTTGTTCCTGACTTTAGGGGAAATGCTTTCATTTTTTCACGGTTGAGGATAATGTTTGCTGTGGGTTTGTCATATATAGCTTTTATTATGTTGAGGTATGTTCCTTCTATTCCTGCTTTCTGGGAGTTTTTATCATAAATGGATGTTGAATTTTGTCAAAGGCTTTCTCTGCATCTATTGAGATAATCATATGACTTTTATTTTTCAATTGAAGATAATTGTGGATATTGAAGAATCCCTGCATCCCTGGGATAAAGCCCACTTGGTCATGGTGTATGATCTTTTTAATGTGTTGTTGGATTTTGATTGCTAGAATTCTGTTAAGGATTTTTGCACCTATGTTCATCAGTGATATTGGCCTGTGGTTTTCTTTTTTTCTGGTATCTGTCAGGTTTTGGTATTAGGGTGATGGTGGGCTCATAGAATGAGTTTGGAAGTTCACCTTCATCTGCAATTTTCTGGAAGAGTTTGAGTAGGATAGGTGTTAGCTCTTCTCTGAATTTTTAGTAGAATTCAGCTGTGAAGCCGTCTGGACCTGGGCTTTTGTTTGCTGAAAGATTTCTAATTACAGTTTCATTTTCTGTGCTTGTGATGGACCTAAGATTTTCTGTTTCTTCCTGGTTCAGTTTTGGAAAGTTGTACTTTTCTAAGAATTTGTTCATTTCTTCCACGTTGTCCATTTTATTGGCCTATAATTGCTGATAGTAGTCTCTTACGATCCTTTGTATTTCTGTGTTGTCTGTTGAGATCTATTTTCATTTCTAATTTTATTGATTTGATTTTTCTCCCTTTGTTTCTTGATGAGTCTGGCTAATGGTTTGTCAATTTTATTTATCCTCTCAAAGAACCAGCTTTTGCCTTTGTCGATTTTTGCTATGGTTTCTTTTGTTTCCTTTGCATTTATTTCTGCCCTAATTTTTAAGATTTCTTTCCTTCTGCTAATCATGGGGTTCTTAATTTCTTCCTTTTCTAGTTCCTTTAGGGGTAGAGTTAGGTTATTTATTTGACTTTTTTCTTGTTTCTTGAGGTATGCCTGTATTGCTGTGAACTTTCCCCTTAGCACTGCTTTTACAGTGTCCCACAGGTTTTGGGTTGTTGTGTTTTCATTTTCATTCATTTCTATGCATATTTTGATTTCTTTTTTTGATTTCTTCTGTGATTTGTTGGTTATTCAGCAGCATGTTGTTCAGCCTCCATATGTTGGCATTTTTAATAGTTTTTCTCCTGTAATTGAAATCTAATGTTACTGTATTGTGGTCAGAAAAGATACTTGGAATGATTTCAATTTTTTTGAATTTACCAAGGCTAGATTTATGGCCCAGGATGTGATCTATCCTGGAGAAAGTCCTGTGTGCGCTTGAGTAAAATGTGAAATTCATTGTTTTGGGGTGAAATGTCCTATAGATATCAATTAGTTCTAACTGGTCTATTGTATAATTTAAAGTTTGTGTTTCCTTGCTAATTTTCTGTTTAGTTGATCTATCCATAGGTGTGAGTGGGGTCTCCCACTATTATTGTGTTATTGTTAATTTCCCCTTTCATACTTGTTAGCATTTGTCTTAACATATTGTGGTGCTCCTATGTTGGGTGCATATATTTATATAATTGTTATATCTTCTTCTTGGATTGATCCTTTGATCATTATGTAGTGTCCTTTTTTTTTTTTTCACAGCCTTTGTGTTAAAGTCTATTTTATCTGATATGAGTATTGCTACTCCTGCTTTGTTTTAGTCTCTATTTGCATGAAATACTTTTTCCAGTCCTTCACTTTCAGTCTGTATGAATCCCCTGTTTTGAGGTGGGTCTCTTGTAGACAACATATATAGGGGACTTGTTTTTGTATCTGTCACACGAGTGTATGTTCCCCTGTTCTTTGTCTCGTTACAACAAAGATTTGGAGCAACGGACATTAGAGCCCTCAGCGCATCACAGCTCTCAGGTCTTGGACAAACCGTGTTTCAGCTCTTATGCAAATCAGTGTTACAGCTCTATTTTATTTAGAAGATAGCAGGAGAATGGGAGAGAGAGAGAGAGAGAGAGAGAGAGAGTGCACGCATGCAGAAGAAGAAGGAGAGAGAGACAGAGACACGCACGTGGGAGAGGAAGAGAGATAGAGAGCTTTGGCTCTTCCTTTTATATGTTTTCTTCCACCTGGGCCCACCCTATGCAAACTGGGCTTAGCCAGCAGTGCTGTTTGTTCCACCTGAGGTCTTCACTCTGGTCCTCGGACCTTCCTTTGACCTTCCTTGCTTTTTTAGCCACTGCCGTTTTGGACTCCATTTCCCTATTCTACCTACCTAATATATCCATTCAGCCAGTCTTTGTCTTTTGGTTGGGGCATTCAACTCATTTACATTTAAGGTAATTATTGATAAGTATGACCCCGTTGCCATTTACTTTATTGTTTTGGGATTATTGTTTGGGGTTATTGTTTTTGTGTTTCCAGTCTAGAGAAGATCCTTTAGCATTTGTTGGAGAGCTGGTTTGGTGGTGCTGAATTCTCTCAGCTTTTGCTTGTCTGTAAAGCTTTTGATTTCTCCTTCATACTTGAATGAGATCCTTGCTGGGTACAGTAATCTGGTCTGTAAGTTATTTTCTTTCATCACTTTAAGTATGTCCTGCCATTCCCTACTAGCCTGAAGAGTTTCTATTGAAAGATCAGCTGTTACCCTTATGGGAATCCCCTTGTGTGTTATTTGTTGTTTTTCCCTTGCTGCTTTTAATATTTGTTCTTTGTGTTTGATCTTTGTTAATTTGATTAATATGTGTCTTGGGTGTTTCACCTTGGGTTTGTCCTGATTGGGACTCTCTGGGTTTCTTGGACTTGGGTGATTATTTCCTTCCCCATTTTAGGGAGGTTTTCAACTATTATCTCCTCGGTATTTTCTCATGGTCTTTCTTTTTGTCTCTTCTTCTTCTGGGACACCTATGATTCAAATGTTGGTGCATTTAACATTGTCCCAGAGATCTCTGAGATTGTCCTCATTTCTTTTAATTCATTTTTCTTTTTTCCTCTCTGATTCATTTATTTCTACCATTCTATCTTCTACCTCACTAATCCCATCTTCTGCCTCTGTTATTCTATTTGTTCCCTCCAGAATGTTTTGATCTCATTTATTGCATTATTCATTATATATCGACTCTTTTTTATGACTCTTGATGAAGGTGAAAGAGGAGAGTGAAAAAGTTGGCTTAAAGCTCAACATTCAGAAAACTAAGATCATGGCATCTGGTCCCATCACTTCATGGGAAATAGATGGGGAAACAGTGGAAACAGTGTCAGACTTTATTTTTTGGGTTCCAAAATCACTGCAGAGGGTGACTGCAGCCATGAAATTAAAAGATGCTTCCTCCTTGGAAGAAAAGTTATGACCAACCTAGATAGCATATTTAAAAGCAGAGACATTACTTTGCTGACTAAGGTCCATCTAGTCCAGGCTAAGGATTTTCCAGTGGTCATGTATGGATGTGAGAGTTGGACTGTGAAGAAGGCTGAGCGCCGAAGAATTGATGCTTTTGAAGTGTGGTGTTGGAGAAGACTCTTGAGAGTCCCTTGGA
>SJYF01001092.1:521178-531284 GCA_006410515.1 Procapra przewalskii | reverse complement strand
AGGATTAAATAAGTGAAGATTTGAGAACTGTCTATCAACTGAGTATCATTTTTAGAATGTAGTTTGGGCATGATATCTGTTTAAATAATTCTAACACTAATTGATTTAAGAATAATATAATTTCCTAATTACAGGAATTATAAAATGGTTCCATTTTAATAAATCAAGAATGTTTAATTACATAACAAATTTGTTCATAGCAGTGTGTGGTCATGAGAGAAAATTTGCAAAATATATGCTTTCTTTATTCTCCTTAAGTTCACAAGTGATTTCAACAAGTTATATTTTAACAGTTATAGAGGTTTGAGAAGACTTCCCTCATTGGCTTATGCAGCTTCAGACTTACTTTTTCAATGGTTTGGGAAGTATAAAGGCAATATTTGATATATGTAAGAAATATATTCTTGGGAGAAAAAAGTTAAAAATAAAAAAGAAAACAAGGAGCTAAAAGATTCATATCAACTGAGGGCAAATCATCAAAGTTTTTAGTTGTTTATCCCCACATCTTTGTTTAAAGTAAATAAAAGATATCAGCTTTTTACTATGTATTGATTTTTCCAGTAAATCTTACTATGATTGCTAAAAAAGAACTTATGGGATACGACTTAGCAACTAGCACTTTAAGGGATTTCCAGGTGGCCAATGGTAAGAAAAAATCTGCTTGCCAATGCAGGAGATGCAAGAGATGCAGATTCAATCCCTGTGCTGGGAAGATCCCCTGGAGCAAGAAATGTCAACAAACTCCAGTTTTCTTGCCTGGAAAATTTCATGGACAGAGGAGCCTAGTGCTAGGCAACAGTCCATGGGCTTGCAAAGAGTAGGACATATCCAAGATTTAGAGTTGTATAGCTGTATGAATAAACTTTATGATATAAGCATTCCAGCTGAGATGATGCCAGTTGCTTGAGTAAAGCAAAATGTTACATGTCAATAATCCACGTAACTCAACTTTGTTAACACATATTCTCATCCACATGTGCCTTGCCATGGCACCCTACAGAGGTGCTATTTTAGAGTAATTTTATAAATAATTAAGAAGCAATGTACTGGTTTAGTCCAAAAGAAGTTTTTAAAATGCATCTTGGTTTTGGCTTCATTATTTCAATCAGCAATCCTTTCAGCTCAAATACTCATTAGTTTTTCTCTCTCTTGCTTGTACACATAAATAGTCCACTTTGAGTAAATGGAAAAAGTGCACATTTGACCCATATGTAATAATTAAGTTATTTCCCAAATCCTAGCTGTATATTCTGCTGCTTCAGGCAATCCTTTTTCTTATTTATCATATACTGGATAGAGAACAGTTTAATTTGCCCCTTAAGTCCCAGGGTACACATGAAGCCCAAGCCCTTCTCACAAAAGGAAAATAACCCACATGACCATCTTTCAAGGAAAAAATGAGACTACCAGAGTATAAGCTGATTAATTCTGAAATTCCTCTCTTGAATTTACTGCCTTCCCACTGGCCTTTCCAACTTCTCTTGGAAATTTATAGATTGGATAATTAACTAATTGTTGGATGTATTCTTGGTTCTGAAAACCTATTTTCAAAGGTGAATCATGTGGCCTCATCACCTCAATATGCAATGTGAAGTACTTGTCATTTACTATATTAACTCAGTTGGAGAACTAACTTTATCATAACTTGGAGAACAGTCAAAGGTTTATAAAAAGCAAGTAAACAGTGAGTTAAGAAAATGCCAACTTCAAAATGATAGAAAAGCTTTGTGGATTATTTTTTCTTTTCCTTGCCCTCCTCCTTCTTTGGCTCAGTAGGAGCTTAAAGACAGGAGCCATATTCCTAGCGTGAGAACTTGGTCCCTGGTTCTGGTGGGGCAGAGATGGACTTATTCATAAAGTATTATGTATATCTGCTCTAAACAGAGGTCAACCTGATGGACTGACCGAAGGCACTTACCTCTGTTTCATTTAATGACAACCCAATTCAGAATGAAAAAGTAACAGGCATCACACAAAAATATTATAAAGCTAACAACCTGTAGCCACCCAGGCTAAAAGATTACTACTGAGGCATAAACAGACTATCTAAAGCCTCAAAGGAAAAGATAGGGAGGATTTACCAATTTACCCTAATTAGTAAATTAAGGTAATCAAAAGCTTCCATGTATATTGTATGCTTAGCTGCTCAGTTATGTCTGACTCTATGCAACCCCATGGATTGTAGCCCACCAGACTCCACTGTCCATGAGGATTCTCCAAGAAAGAATATTTGAGTGGGTTGCCTTGCCCTCTTCCAGGGGATCTTCCCAAACCAGGGACTGAACCCAGGTCTCCTGCATTGCAGGGGGATTCTTTCTTGTCTGAGCCACCAGGAAAGCACCGCTTGCATACTAGGGAGCTTGTAAAGCCACATGCATAATCAGAGAAGATGTGTGTTCAGAAAGGACCCAAGAGATCCTAAGCCTAAGATCCTCCCACTTTTCTAAAGACTTATTGCAAGGCTGGCTAAGAGTTGTTTCACACGGAACCAGTTTGCAAAGAATAGAAGACTTTTTTCCTTTGTTTTCTGTTTCTTTGTTCTTGGAATTTGAGGAAGTTACTATAAAAATATTTCAGTTCATTTCAGTTGCTCAGTCATGTTCAACTCTTTGCGACCCCATGGGCTGCAGCACTCCAGGCTTACCTGTCCATCACCAACTCATGGAGCTTGCTCAAACTCATGTCCATTGCATTGGTGATGGCATCCAACAATTTCATCCTCTGTCATCCCCTTCTCCTCCTGCCTTCAATCATTCCCAGCATCAGGGTCTTTTCCAACTAGCAGTTCTTCACATCAGGTGACCAAAGAATTGGGGCTTCAGCTTCAGCATCAATCCTTCCAATGAATATTCAGGATTGATCTCCTTTAGGATGGACAGGTTGAATCTCCTTGCAGTCCAAGGGACTCTCAAGAGTCTTCTCCAACACCACAGTTCAAAAGCATCATTTCTTCAGTGCTCAGTTTTCTTTATAGTCCAACTCTCACATCCATACATGACTAATGGAAAAACTATAGCTTTGACTAGATGGACCTTTGTTGGCAAAGTAATGTCTCTACTCTTTAATATGCTGTCTAGGTTGGTCATAGCTTTTCTTCCAAGGAGCAAGCAACTTTTAATTTCATGGTTGCAGTCACCATCTGCAGTGATTTTGCTGCTGCTGCTGTTGCTGCTGCTAAGTTGCTTCAGTCATGTTTGACTTTGCAACACCATAGACGGCAGCCCACCAGGCTCCCCTGTCTCTGGGATTCTCCAGGCAAGAACACTGGAGTGGGTTGCCATTTCCTTCTCCAATGCATGAAAGTGAAAAGTGAAAGTGAAGTCGCCCAGTCGTGTCTGACTCGTAGCGACCCCATGGACTGCAGCCTACCAGGATCCTCTGTCCATGGGATTTTCTAGGCAGGAGTACTGGAGTGGCTTGCCATTTAGAGCCCCTCAAAATAAAATATCTCACTGTTTCCACTGTTTCCCCATCTATTTGCCATGAAGTGATGGGACAGTATGGTATGATCTTAGTTTTCTTTTTTTTTAATATTTATTTATTTTTTTAATACTTTATTCTACGTTACAGTACTGTGTTGGTTTTGCCATACATTGACATGAATCAGCCACAAGTGTACACGATCTCCCAATGCTGAAGCCCCCTCCCACCTCCCACCCCATACCATCTCCCTGGATCATCCCGTGCGCCAGCCCCAAGCATCCTGTATCCTGTACTGAACATAGAATGGCGCTTCGTTTCTTATATGATAGTATACATGTTTCGATGCCATTCTCCCAAATCATCCCATCCTCTCCCTCTCCCTCAGAGGCCAAAAGTCCGTTCTATACCTCTGAGTCTCTTCTGTTGTCTCACATAGAGGGTCATCATTACTATCTTTCTAAATTCCATATACATGTGTCAGTATACTGTACTGGTGTTTTTCTTTCTGGTTTACTTCACTCTGTATAATTGGCTCCAGTTTCATCCATCTCATTAAAACTGAGTCAAATTTATTCTTTTTAAGGGCTGAGTAATACTCCATTGTGTATCTGTACCACAGCTTTCTTATCCATTCATCTGCTGATGGACATCTAGGTTGTTTCCATGTCCTGGCAATTATAAACAATGCTGCAATGGACATTGGGGTACATGTTTCTCTTTCAATTCTGGTTTCCTCGGTGTGTATGCCCAGCAGTGGGATTGCTGGGTCATAAGGCAGTTCTATTTGCAATTTTTTAAGGAATCTCCACACTGTTTTCCATAATGGCTGTACTAGTTTGCATTCCCACCAGCAGTATAAGAGGGTTCCCTTTTCTCCACATCCTCTCCAGCATTTATTGCTTGTAGACTTTTGGATTGCAGCCTTTCTGACTGGTGTCAAATGGTACCTCACTGTCAACTTGCCTGACTTCAGGCTCTACTACAAAGCCACAGCCATTAAGACAGTATGGTTCTGACACAAAGACAGAAATATAGATCAATGGAACAAAATAGAAAGCCCTGAGATAAATCCACACACATATGGACACCTTATCTTCAACAAAGGAGGCAAGAATATACGATGGAGTAAAGACAGTCTCTTCAACAAGTGGTGCTGGAAAAACTGGTCAACCACTTGTAAAAGGATGAAACTAGATCTCTTTCTAACACCATACACAAAAGTAAGCTCAAAATGGATTAAAGATCTAAATGTAAGACCAGAAACTATAAAACTCCTTGAGGAGAACATAGGCAAAACAGTCTCCGACATAAATCACAGCAGGATCCTCTATGATCCACCTCCCAGTATACTGGAAATAAAAGTAAAAATAAACAAATGGGATCTACCTGTGGCCAATGCATGTCAATGTATGGCAAAACAAATACAGTATTGTAATGTAGGGAAATAATAATAATAATAAAAATTTAAAAAAAAAGAAAAAAAAAGCTTCTGCACAACAAAGGAAACTATAAGTAAGGTGAAAAGACAGCCTTCTGAATGGGAGAAAACTATAGCAAATGAAGCAACTGACAAACAACTGATCTCAAAAATATACAAGCAACTTATGCAGCTCAACTCCAGAAAAATAAACGATCCAATCAAAAAATGCGCCAAAGAACTAAATAGGCATTTCTCCAAAGAGGACATACGGATGGCTAACAATCACATGAAAAGATGCTCAACATCTCTCATTATCAGAGAAATGATCTTAGTTTTCTGAATGTTGAGATTTAGGCCAGCTTTTTCACTCTCCTCTTTCACTTTCATCAAGAGGCTTTTTAGTTCCTCTTCACTTTCTGCCATAAGGATGGTGTCATCTGCATATCTGAGGTTATTGATATTTCTCCTGGCAATCTTGATTCCAGCTTTTGCTTCATCCAAGCCAGCATTTCTCATGATGTACTTTGCATATAAGTTAAATAAGAAGGGTGACAATATACAGCCTTGACATACTCCATTGCAATCTGTTGTTCCATGTCCAATTCTAACTATTGCTTGTTGACCTGTATATACATTTCTCAGGAGGCAGATAAAGTAGTCTGGTATTCCCATCTCTGTAAGAATTTTCCATAGTTTGCTGTGATCTACACAGTCAAAGGTTTGGCATAAAATATTAGATGAATGTGAGCTAAAGGAAGAGACAGTGACAATAAACAATATGAAATACCATCCTTTCTGCATGTGTAAATTAACTAGTGGGGGGATTTCTTTCACAATAAATAGTGTGTATCACATCAACATAATTAACTTTAAATATCTTATAATATTATACACTACTTATACCTCAATAAAGCTGGAATTATTTTAAAAAATACAAATATTCATTTTCAAAACCAGTGTGGAAAAGTCACCAAAGAAATGAACAACTAAATATTTTAGCAACCAAAAAATAGTAAACCATGGGAGAATCTCATTTCTAGAGTTACAAGGTCATCATAATTAAATTTCCAGGTTTTTAAAAAATCTTTGTTTCAATGTGTTTAATTATGAATTTCTATAATTTAATTTTTAATAATGGCTTTCAAAATTAGCTGCTTTTGAACTCTGATGGATAGGCATTGATCTGTGCCTCCTGTATTAATGTTAGAATGTAGAAATAACTTTTTAAAGGGTTTTATGTTTTAGAAAGAGTAGTTTTAGATTCACAGCAAAATTGGGGGAAAGTCCACAGATTTCCCATATATTCATTGCCCCACACATGCATAATCTCCTCCATTATCAACATCCTTCACCATGAAGAACACTTGTCACAACTGATAAACATACACTGACACATTACAGTCACCCAAATTCCAATTTACTTCAGGGTCCACACTCTGTGCTATAAATTCTATGAGTTTGGAGAACTGTAAAAAAGGCATGTACTTTGACCCTCATTTCTCTAATAATTAGTGATGTTGAGCATCTTTTCATGTGCCTCTTGATTATCTGTCTGGCTTCTTTGGAGAAATGTCTATTTATATCACCTAACTATCCCTTTATTGGGTTACTTGGTTTTTTTATATTGAGTTTCATAACATGTTTATTTATTTTGGAGATTAATCCCACATCAGTTGCCTTGTTTGCAAATATTTTCTTCCATTGTAAGAGTGTCTTTTTGTTGTGTTTATGGTTTATTTGTTGTGCAAAAACTTTTAAGCTGAATTACATCCCATTTGCTTATTTTCATTACTCTAGCAGGTGGCTTAAAAAAGATCTTGCTGTAATTTATGTCCAAGAGTGTTCTTCCTATGTTTCCCTCTAAAAGTTTTATTGTGTCTGGTCTGATATTTAAGGTATCACCTCACATCAATAAGAATGTCCATCATCAAAAATATCTGTAAACAATAAATGTTGAAGAGGGTGTGTAGAAAAGGGAACCCTCTTGTACTGTTGGGTGGAATGTTAATTGATACAGCAAACTATGAAGAACAATATTGTGGTTCCTCAAAAACTAAAAATAAAATTTACATGATGTAGCAATCCACTACCGGGCATATACCGTGAGAAAACTGTAATGTGAAAAGACACATGCATCCCAGTGTTCATGGCAGCACTATTTACAACAGGACATGGAAGCAACCTAAATATCCACCACTGATGGATGAATGGATAAAAGTGTGGTACATATATATAATAGAATATTACTCATCCATAAAAAGGAACAATATTGGCTCAATTGTAGAGACAGGGATGAACCTAGAGTCTGTCATACAGAAGTCAGAAAGAGAAAAGCAAATATTGTGTATTATATGTATGTGTGTAGAAGGCTGAGCATGAAAGAATTGATGCTTTCGATTTGTTGTGTTGGAGAAGACTCTTGAGAGTCCCTCGGAGAGCAAGCAAATCAAACCAGTCTATCCTAAAGAAAATCTACCCTGAATATTCATTGGAAGGACTGGATGCTGAAGCTGAAGCTCCAACACTTTGGCCACTTGATGCAAAGAGCCAGCTCACTGGAAAAGACCCTGATGCTGGGAAAGACTGAGAGCAATAGGAGGAGGGGATGACTGAGGATGAGATGGTTAGGTGGCATCACTGACTTAATAGACTTGAGTTTGAGCAAACTCTGGAGACAATGAAGGACAGAGAAGATCAGTGTGCTGTAAGTTCATGGGGTCACAAAGAGTTGGACACGAATTAGCAACTGAATGACAACAACAAGGTTTTCAGTTCCTTTCACTAAATACCAAGAAGAATGATTGCTGATTGTATCATAACATTTCTGATTTTGTAAGAAATTACCGAATGGTCTTCCAACGTAATTGTACTATTTTTCATTCCTACTTGCAGTGAATGAGAGATCCTGCTGTTCCACAACCACATTAGTGTTTGGTGTTGTCAGTGTTCTAGATTTAGTCCATTCTAACACGGTGTTCAGTTCAGTTCAGTTCAGTCGCTGAGTCGTGTCTGACTCTACGACCCCATGGACTATAACACACCAGGCTTCCCCTTCATCACCAACTCCCGGACTTTACTCAAACTCATGTACATTGAGTCTGTGAGGCCATCCAACCACCTCATCCTCTGTCATCCTCTTCTCCCCTCCCCTTCAATCTTTCCCAGCATCAGGGTCTTTTCCAATGAGTCAGTTCTTCACATCAGGTGGCCAAAGTATTGGACATTCCACTTCAACATCAGTCCTTCGAATGAATATTCAGGACTGATTTCCTTTAGGATTGACTGGTTTGCTCTCCTTAAAGTCCAAGGGACTCTCAAGAGTCTTCTCCAGCATCACAGTTGAAAAGCAGCGATTCTTTGGCACTCAGCTTTCTTTATAGTCCAACTCTCACATCCATACATGACAACTAAAAAAACCATAGCTTTGACTAGATGGACATTTGTTGGTAAAGAAATGTCTCTGCTTTTTAATATGCTGTCTAGGTTGGTCATAACTTTTCTTGCAAGGAACAAGTGTCTTTTAATTTCATGGCTGCAGTCACAATCTACAATGTTTTTGGAGCCGCAAAAAATAAAATCTCTCACTGTTTTCACTGTTTCCCCATCTATTTGCCATGAAGTGATGGGACCGGATACCATGATCTTAGTTTTCTGAATGTTGAGTTTTAAGCCAACTTTTTCACTCTCCTCTTTCACTTTCATCAAGAGGCTCTTTAGTTCCTCTTCACTTTCTGCCATAAGGGTGGTGTCATCTGCATATCTGAGGTTATTGATATTTCTCCTGGCAATCTTGATTCCAGCTTGTGTTTCATAAAGCCTGATGATTCACATGATGTCCTCTGCATATTACTTAAATAAGCTGGGTGACAATACACAACCTTGGCATACTCCTTTTTCGATTTAGAACCAGGTTGTAGTTCCATTTTCTATTCTAACTGTTGCTTCTTGACCTGCATGCAGATTTCTCAAGAGGCAGGTCAGGTGGTCTGGTATTCCCATCTCTAAGAATTTTCCACAGTTTTTTGTGATCTACACAGTCAAAGGCTTTGGCATAGTCAATAAAGCAGAAGTAGATATTTTCTGGAATTCTCTTGCTTTTTCAATGATCCAATAGATGTTGGCAATTTGATCTCTGGTTCCTCTGCCTTTTCTAAATGCAGCTTGAACATCTGGAAGTACATAGTTCATGTACTGCTGAGGCCTGGCTTGGAGAATTTTGAGCATTACTTTACTAGCGTGTGAGATGAGTGCAATTGTGTGGTAGTTTGAAAATTCTTTGACATTGCCTTTCTTTGGGATTGAAATGAAAACTGACCTTTTCCAGTCTTGTGGCCACTGCTGAGTTTTCCACATTTGCTGGCATACTGAGTATAGCACTTTCATAGCATCATTTTCCAGGATTTGAAATAGCTCCACTGGAATTCCACCTCCTCCAGTAGCTTTGTTCATAGTGATGCTTCCTAAGGCCCACTTGACTTTGCATTCCAGATGTCTGGCTCTAAGTGAGTGATCACACCATCATAATTATCTGTGTCATGAAAATCTTTTCTGTATAGTACTTCTGTGTATTCTTGCCACCTCTTCTTAATGTCTTCTGCTTCTGTTAGGTTGATACCATTTTTGTCCTTTATTGCATTAAATGTTCCCTTGGTATCTCTAAATTTCTTGAAGAAATCTCTAGTCTTTCCCATTCTGCTGTTTTTCTCCATTTTTTTGTATTTCTACGCCATTTGTTGCCTTTGTTCCTTTTATTCAGTCTTTGTCCCTTCCAAAAATGTGCTATGTTCATATTTTGAAGAATAATTTAAATATTTCCTTTAAAATATTTTGTGATAAACTGACTCTTTTTCATGATCAAGAAGTCAAAAATGTAGAAGGGAAGGTTTACTTTCACTAAGTTGACTCGGGAAGCCAAAAGAAAAGAAATTACTGAATCCAAGCACAGAGGTCATTCTTCTACACACTAAAAAGTCTGAAGACACATGAAATAGGAGGAAAAAGAAGCAAAAAACTTGACTATATTTTGTGTTCAAATAACTGCATATCTTTGTCAAAAGTCAAGTCACAATTGAGAGATATTTCACAATATGAAAAAATATATATGCTCTAATGGGAAACTGGAAATACACAGAACAATGAAAGTTGATACTTATTTTTATCTAATTAATCACAGTGCAGAGTGTTACAAATTTAAGATGTTAGCTATAAGGTTAAATTTAGTATTGATTCAAAAATTACTCAGATACAGTGTGTTCCCATTCAT
>SJYF01001092.1:505889-519870 GCA_006410515.1 Procapra przewalskii | reverse complement strand
AGAACAAAAAGAAGAATTTTATTTTAAAAATATATTTTGTAAAAGATATAACCATTCCATTATACAATTATTCCCAGGACAGACAAAGAAATGTTATTCAGAGCAAATATTGAAAAAAAGATCAAGAGCTTCCATGGCTAACTATGAGGTTATGACTTAGAGGAGAAGTAGATCCTTGATAAGAATAAACATAAAACTTCTAAACTTCGTTTTTAATTTTTACTGGAATATAGTTGATTTACAATGTTGTGTTAGGTTATGTTGTACAGTAAATAAATTAGTTACACACACACACACATATATATATATACACACATATATATCTCGACTATTTTTTAGATTCTTTCCCCATTATAGGTCATTACAGAGAATTGAGTAGTGTTCATTTTGCTATACAGTAGGTTCTTAATTAGGTAAAAATTTCTAAAAAAAAATTAAAAATCATTTTGGTTCATTAAAAAAGAACCAACATTGAAAGGACTTGAGAGACACACATACTTGAGTCACTGGAAAAGCAATCAGGAAATTTTGATATTTCACCATATTTGATAAATCCCCTCAAGGGATTTACTAATTGCCAAATTGATCTAGAGTGTGAAAAACTAAAGCAAAGTAGAGCTTTTGTGAGCTTTACAATGCTGAGGAGGAGGTAAGATAATTCAGAAATGGTCAAAAAGAAGAGGCTATGATAAACATCCTAGATTTTCACTTAGAAGCCCTGAAGAGATACAATGTAGGAGTAAGGCAGAAACCAGAATAACTCATTTCTTACAAAGACTGAAAACAGCTTTGAATTCACTCAGGTTTGTTTGTTTGTTTTTGTTTGTTTGATACAAGTAGTTTGTCTATACCCTAATTCCACATCTAAAGCAAAACCAAGTTTACAATCACAACATATTTATTAAGCATCCCAAGAGACCGGGTTAAGACAGCATCAGATTGTCCTATGAGAATTTCTGGTTTCTGGGAAATAGATGTGAGTTTTAAGCATATCATCAAGAGTTTAAGCAGTCTCATGGTATTGCTGCTTAAGCATCCTTTTTTTTTTTTTTTTGGCTGAGCAGCCCGTGGAACACCTTAGATGACATTACACTCCTCATGTGACTGCTTGCTGTAGACAACATTCTGCAGAGACATGAATAGATGTAATTCATGATACATCTTTTCCAATAGCCTTTGTTATCGACAGTCTCCCTTGCCTTCCAGGGTCTTTTTCTTGTGCATCACTCAGGTAAGACCTTAACCATGCTTACCAAAATCCAGTTAAAATTTTTGGTCTGAATTGACCAATCAGTCTTAGCCTAGGAACACAAAACACCGACCACCACAACTCTAATAAAAGCATATGTCCCAGGTCCCATCTCTGTCTCTGTCTATACCCTGCCTTGACCTTCCTATGTGAAACCCTGAGGCTTACTTCCTCCAGGAATGTAAGTAAGAAACTCCCTGTATCAATTTTCCCTGTATCAATTTTTCCTTTTGTTGAACCAAAGTTCTCTATCCAGTACCCAGTGACTCTTCTTAAAAAATATTAATCTAACAAATTCAAAACACTATGATTAATATATGCAAAAAATCAAGAGAAAGAGTGGATAATTTCAATGGAGAAGAAAATCTTTAAGAAGTGAATTTAGAATTCAAGAACTGAAAAATATATTAACTAATACCATGAATCAAATTGATGAGTTTAACAGCAAATCAGATACTTTTAGAAGAGAATCAGTAAGTAGAAATATAAATCAATGTAAAATACCCAGGTAAAATCATACAGAGAAAACAAAAGAGGAAACCGTGAAGAAAATAATGAGAGACAATGTACATGATGAGAAGATCTAGTAAGCATGCAATTGCAATTCCAAAAGGCAGACGAGATGAAAATATTTTCAGGCAAACAAACAGAAAAATCAACCCTAAAAACCTCAGATAAAAGTTCTCAAGGCACTAGAATACCAAGCCTAGAAACGTGCATGAAAATGCAAAGGAATGAAGCAAAATGAAATTGTAAATATACATGCATGCTGAAAAAGTATAAAAGATCATTTCAAATGCCTGGTAGTGTAAAATATATGTAGAAATAAAATGCATGGAAACATTAATAAAGGGTGAGAATGGGGAAAAGCAACTAAAGATAAATGAAGCTAACGGAGGTAACTGCATTTTTCAGGAAGTGTTGAAAATATTCATTTAGATCCCAAGTACTTTCTCCTCTTGAGTGAGAGAACTTCCAAGAGCCACATCTCTCAAGATTTCTGGTTCTTTGTTCCAGGCAAGAGTACTGGAGTGGGGTGTCATTGCCTTCTCCATTGTTCCAGGTAGATTGCTCTATAGTGAGCAATTCATTTTTCTGTGAATTAATTGTTTTCAAATAAATTCCTATGTAGATAGCTCACACCTGAGAGATTTATGAAGATGCAAAATCTGTTTCCCTGAATCTTTGCTGTGTATCATTGTCTAAAAATAGTTCATTCTGTAGGGAAAGCAAATTTTCTTCTGATCATTATGTCACATGTTCATCTTGGTCTCAAACAATATCCAAAAAAAAAAAAAAAACACCCCAAAACCTTTAGTCCACTCATTGGAAAGGAGCTAGAAGGTGTCTCATCTTTTTATTATGTTACTGTTTATATACATTTTACTTTACATATTTCTACGTACTGATTCTCTTCTAAAATTCTCAGAGTTACATTTATTAATCTAGCTTATACAACAGAGAGCTCTGTGAAGGAATTCTCCCCTCTGAAACTGAATTGTCATTTATGTCTGTATTTGCAACTCAGTTTTACTTACAACATATTACACCACTTCTCAAACAAGTCAAGAATACTGTTTCTTCCATACCCTCTTACTCAATTTTCCAAATCACTTAGAGAAAATAGTTTTAAGGAATTCTTGAGTGCTATAATCATAATAATTTGATTTTATCTGCCAAATTCTTCATATACTTAGATAAATTTTTCTTAAGGACTTGTGACTAGTATGCACAGATGCTCAGTTGTGTCCGACTCTTTGTGACCCTGTGGACTGTAGCCCACAAGGCTCCTCTGCCCATGGGATTTCCCAGACAAGAATACTAGAGTGGGGAGCCTTTTCCTTCTCCAGGGGATCTTCCCAACCAGAGATCAAACCCATGTCTCTTACATCTCCTGCATCGGCAGGTGGATTCTTCACAACTAGAGACTCCTAACTGCTTCTAAACATGTAAGTAATCTTTATGCTCAAGATTCCACTCATCCTATTGCCTTCTGTTGCTATTTTTATGCAATACTTTGAACATTACAATGAGAATTTCAAATATACTCTTTTTTTATGAGATAAGACCTACATGATTTTACATTTTGCTGGATACTAGTTTATAAAAGAATGCTTCCAAATAAAATTCAAAGGCATTTTCAATTTTTCTCTTTTCAAAAACTTAGCCAGACAGCTTGTTTCACCTGATAATTCTTAACTTACAATGCATGTATTAGTGTCAAGTTTATTAGTTTACTCTATTCAGTTCAGTTCAGTTCAGTCACTTAGTCATGTCCGACTTTTTGTGACCCCATGAATCACAGCACGCCAGGCCTCCCTGTCCATCACCACCTCCTGGAGTTCACTCACTCACGTCCATCGAGTCAGTGATGCCATCCAGCCGTCTCATCCTCTGTCGTCCCCTTCTCCTGCTGCCCCCAGTCCCTCCCAGCATCAGAGTTTTTTCCAATGAGTCAACTCTTCTCATGAGGTGACCAAAGTACTGGAGTTTCAGCCTTAGCATCATTCCTTCTAAAGAAATCCCAGGGCTGATCTCCTTCTCAATGGACTGGTTAAATCTCCTTGCAGTCCAAGGGACTCTCAAGAGTCTTCTCCAACACCACACTTCAAAAAGCATCAATTCTTTGGTGCTCAGCCTTCTTCACAGTCCAACTCTCACATCCATACTTGACCACAGGAAAAACCATAGCCTTGACTAGACAGACCTTAGTCGGCAAAGTAACGTCTCTGCTTTCGAATATACTATCTATGTTGGTCATAACTTTTCTTCCAAGGAGTAAGCGCCTTTTAATTTCATGGCTGCAATCACCATCTGCAGTGATTTTGGAGTCCAAAAAAATAAAGTCTGACACCATTTCCGCTGTTTCCCCATCTATTTCCCATGACATGATGGGACCGGATGCCATGATCTTCATTTTCTGAATGTTGAGTTTTAGGTCAACTTTTTCACTTTCCACTTTCACTTTCATCAAGAAGCTTTTTAGTTCCTCTTCACTTTCTGCCATAAGGGTGGTGTCATCTGCATATCTGAGGTTATTGATATTTCTCCCCGCAATCTTGGTTCCAGTTTACTCTATATAGTATGTTAAATAAATTCACACACATTACTTTATTTGGCTTTAGAGCTTTGTGAAAAGCTCAGGCAGTTGTTCTGTTTCTTCATTTATACCCATGGTTTTTTGAAAGTTAGAGATCGTTTATTAGAAAACTAAAACTTAAATGAATGCCCAATGTAAAAACTTACTGCTGCTGCTGCTGCTGCTGCTAAGTCGCTTCAGTCGTGTCCGACTCTGTGCGACCCCACAGACGGCAGCCCATTGGGCTCCGCCATCCCTGGGATTCTCCAGGCAAGAACACTGGAGTGGGTTGCCATTTCCTTCTCCAATGCATGAAAGTGTAAAGTGAAAGTGAAGTCATTCAGTCGTGTCTGACGCAGCGACCCCATGGAGTGCAGCCTACCAGGCTCCTCCGTCCATGGGAGTTTCCAGGCAAGAGTACTGGAGTGGCAAAAACTAGGTTTTATTATGCAGTGTTTCTTGACTGTTCTTACATGAAACACACTATAGGACGAGTCAAAAGTAATCCTTAAATAATTCAAAGTACTTCACAGAGTTCCAAAGAATAGCAAAGAGAGATAAGAAAGCCTTTCTCAGCAATCAATGCAAAGAAATATATGAAAACAATAGAATAGGAAGGACTAGAGATCTCTCCAAGAAAATTAGAAATACTAAGGGAACATTTCATGCAAAGATGGGCACAATAAAAGACAGAGATTGTATCAACCTATCAGAAGCAGATAATATTAAGAAGAGGTGGCAAGAATACACAGAAGTACTATACAGAAAAAAATCTTCATGACCCAGATATCACTTTGGTGGGATCACACACCTAGAGCCAGACATCCTGGAATGCAAAGTCAAGTGGGCCTTAGGAACCATCAGTATGAACAAAGCTAGTGGAGGTGATGGAATTCTAGTTGAGCTATTTTGACTCCTGAAAGATGATGCTGTGAAAGTGCTGCACTCAATATGCCAGCAAATTTGGAAAACTCAGCAGTGGCCACAGGACTGGAAAAGGTCAGTTTTCATTCCAGTCCCTAAGAAAGGCAATGCCAAAAATTTTTCAAACTACCACAGAACTGTACTCATATCACACGCTAGCAAAGTAATGCTCAAAATTTCCAAGCCAGACTTCAATAGTATATGAACCAGGAATGTTAAGATGTTCAAACTGGACTTGCAAGAAGAAGAGGAACCAGAGATCAAATTGCCAACATTTGTTGGATCATTGAAAAAGCAAGAGAGGTCCAGAAAAACATCTACTTCTGCTTTATTGACTACACCAAAGCCTTTGACTCTGTGGATCACAACAAACTGTGGAAAATTCTTAAAGAGATGGAAATACCGGACCGCCTGATCTGCCTCTGGAGAAACCTGTATGCAGGTCAAGAAGCAACAGTTAGAACTGGACATGGAGCAACAGCCTGGTTCCAAATCAAGAAAGGAGTATGTCAAGGCTGTATATTGCCACCCTGCTTATTTAACTTATATGCAGAAATGCAAAATGCCAGGCTGAGTGAAACATAAGCTGGAATCAAGATTGCTGGAAGATATATCAATAACCCCAGATATGCAGATGACACCATCCTTATGGAAGAAAGTGAAGAACTAAAGAGCCTATTGATGAAAGTGAAAGAAGAGAGTGAAAAAGTTGGCTTAAAGCTCAACCTTCAGAAAACAAAGGTCATGGCATTGGGCCCCATCACTTTATGGCAAATAGAAGGGGAAACAATGGAAACAACGAGAGATTTTATTTTTTGGGGGGGGGCGCTCCAAAATCACTGCAGGTGGTGACTGCAGCCATGAAAATTAAAAGATGCTTGCTCCTTGGAAGAAAAGTTATGACCATCTAGACAGCATATTAAAACACAGAGACATTACTTTACCAACAAAGGTCCATCTAGTCAGGGTATGGTTTTTCCAGTAGTCATGTATGGGTGTGAGAGTTGGACTATAAAGAAAGCTGAATGCTGAAGAATTGATGTGTTTGATCTGTGGTGTTGGAGAAGACTCTTGAGAGTCCCCTGGACTGCAAGATCAAGCCAGTCCATCCTCAAGGAAATCAGAGGATGAGATTGTTGGATGGCATCACTGATGTGATGGAAACAAGTTTGAAATTACTCCTGGTGTTGGTGATGGACAAGGAGGCCTGGCGAGCTGCAGTCCATGGGGTCGCAAAAAGTCAGATAGGACTGGGCAAACTGAACGGACTGACTGACTTCACTGAAGCTTCTTCCCTATATGCCAGCCTTAGTCAGTGTTTAAAGAAGTCCAATGCACAGCCCACTACCAGATAAATCCACATGACATTTCCCCATTTCTCTATCTTTATAACTTGTATTTTACTTCAATTCAATTAATTTCATGTGCTGCCCATCTAGAATATCAAGGGCCATTTTGTGTAATATTTTTGAAACTTTTCACAATAATTCAGCTTTAGACTTTCCTCTTAATGCACAGATGTCCTCATCACTGCTGCTGCTGCTGCTGCTGCTGCTGCTGCTGCTGCTGCTAAGTTGCTTCAGTTGTGTCTAACTTTGTGCAGCCCCAGAGATGGCAGTCCACCAGGCTCCCCTATCCCTGGGATTCTCCAGGCAAGAACACTGGAGTGGGTTGCCATTTCCTTCTCCAATGCATGAAAGTGAAAAGTGAAACTGAAGTCACTCAGTCGTGTCTGACTCTAGGCGACCCATGGACTGCAGCCCACCAGGCTCCTCCGTCTATGGGATTTTCCAGGCAAGAGTATTGGAGTGGGGTGCCATTGCCTTCTCTGGTCCTCATCACTATACAGCTTGGAAACAAATGTTGTCTTTTATTGCTTTCTTATATTCTTATGTTTGTTATTTTGTTATATCTATACTTGACTTTTTTGGTATTGTTTTCTTTTTGGGAATTTCATCCTTTTTCTCCAAAATAGTATGAAAACTTAGGTTTTTTTTTTCTTTATACTTATAGACAGGAAAATATAAGTTATTTTGTTTATATACTTAACTTTCCTTTCTAAATGGAAACAGGAATGGAGAGTACAAGTGTGCAGTTAGAGGTATAGACTCAGAAGGAATAGCTGCTGCATCTGTGAAGATGAGCATAAGATCTGTCTGGAGAGAACCCAGGTATTTGCACTGATTATAATTTTTTTTCACGTTAAATTCATCTTTATAATCATTCCTTGAATTTTGCTATGAGAGATCTGATGACTTTCAAAGAAGTTTCATTCCTCAAAACTCCACTCAAAATCATAAAATTAAAAAAAAGTGGGGGATAATGTCCATTTGTTTCTTATGTGTATATTGGTGTGGGCTTATTTTCATCTCTTGTCTTCCCAACACTACTAGTCACCACAAAAGTGATCGACTTGATAATTTCAGGTTTAATGAAAAAAGTTTTAAAACAGCAAACAGGAGAAAGTCACAGAGTCATGCATGTCTAAGTTTATGAAAAGTCACAGAAAATGCTTCCTCTAAATCAATAACTCCCTTCTTTTCCTAAAGATATCTTCTGTGAAACTTTCAGGAATCCTGCCTAAGAGTCAGGATCCAACTGTGTCACCAGGTCCTCACTTTAGCCCTAGCATTCCTACCTTATATATGAAGGGGCTTTGGGGTCAGTGATGCCTGGATGGCCCCGCCCCCAGGCAAGGTCTAGAGAGATGGACATTTTCACTGTTTAGACCACACACATAGCATCACATGTTCATCGTCTTCTAACCACTTGCTTCTTGACCATCACAAAGTTTCAGGCCTCTTTCCAGTCTCAGGAGACATCAAACATTTCCTCTTTCTTTTAGGATCTCTGGTAGGTGGATCAGGAAGCCTGGGTCCATGGTGTCCAATTATTGCACATCCATCCTGGAACCGGAGTAGCAAATGGGGCATGGTAACCAAGAAAGCAGCTTTGGGGGATGCAGATCTAATGAAAAACACTAACTGTGGTAGTGGGTGCCAGGGTGTGCCCCAGTGAGCACATGGTCTGCATTCTTTGCACTTAGTTTCTCTCTATACCCAGAATAGCCAACAGGGAGTGATCGATCCACTGTGCCCTACATAGGGCCTTGAGGTACTTCTTCCAGGTAGTACTCAATAACCACTCAGGGACATAATATTATAGGCTCATGTATTGAGGCCACATCTGCACAAACCAGGGGAAGTGAAGCTGCTGCTGCCGCTAAGTCAATTCAGTCGTGTTCAATTCTGTGTGACCCCATAGACGGCAGCACACCAGGCTCCCCCATCCCTGGGATTCTCCAGGCAAGAACACTGGAGTGGGTTGCCATTTCCTTCTCCAGTGCATGAAAGTGAAAAGTGAAAATGAAGTCTCTCAGTCGTGTCCGACTCTTAGTGACCCCATGGACTGCAGCCAACCAGGCTCCTCCACCCATGGGATTTTCCGGGCAAGAGTGCTGGAGTGGGGTGCCATTGCCTTATCCTGGGGAAGTGAAGAGTTAGACACAAATTATGTTCAAATGAAATGTGTACATCAGTTCAATTCAGACTCTCAGTCATGTCCGACTCTTTGTGACCTCACAGACTGCAGCACTCCAGGCTTTCCTGTCCATCACCAACTCCCAGAGCTTACTCAAACTCATGTCCATTGAGTCAGTGATGACATTCAACCATCTCATCCTTTGTCATCCCCTTCTCCTCCTGCCTTCAATCTTTGCCAGCATCAGGGTCTTTTCAAACGAGTCAGTTCTTCGCATCAGGTGGCCAAAGTATTGGAGTTTCAGTTTCAGCATCAGTCCTTTCAATGAATATTCAGGACTGATTTCCTTTAGGATCTCCTCCTTGGTTGGATTTCCTTGCAGTCCAGGGGACTCTCAAGCATCTTCTCCAACACCACAGTTCAAAAGCATCAATTCTTCTGTGCTCAGCTTTCTTTATAGTCCAACTCTCACATCCATACATAACTACTGGAAGAACCATAGTTTTGACTAGATGGACATTTGTTGGCAAAGTAATGTTTCTGCTTTTTAATATGTTGTATAGGTTGGTTATAGCTTTTCTTTCAAAAAGCAAGCATCTTTTAATCTCATGGCTGCAGTCAGCATTTGCAGTGATTTTCGAACCCCTGAAAATAAAGTCTCTCAGTGTTTCCACTGTGTACATTGACATAATGTGTACATGCCAATATATTAATATTTTTCATTACTGGCTCATATGATAAAGAATTTTCCTGCAGTGCAGGAGACCTGGGCTCAGTCCCTGGGTTGGGAAGATCTCCTGGAGAAGGGAATGGCTACCCACTAGAATATTCTTGTCTGGAGAATTCCATGGACAGAGGAGACTGGTGTGCTACAATCCACGGAGTCACAAAGAGTTGGACACAACTGAGTGACTAATACTTTCACTTCTGTTACTTTAACTATACTGATATTAGCTATGTGCTAAATAGCTAAATGTGCTCAGTCACTCAGTTGTGTCCAACTCTTTGTGGCCCAGGGACTGTAGCCTGTTAGGCTCCTTTGCCCATCAAATTCCCCAAGCAAGAATACTGGAATGGGTTGCCATTTCCTCCTCCAAGGGATTTTTCTGACCCAGGAATCAAACCCATGCCTCTGGTGTCTCCTGCAGGCGTAGTGTACATGCTCACACCCATACCCACACACAAGAACACATGCCATTAAGCCTTTAAATTTTTCTTGATGTATATATTTCATTATATTTGTTGTTGATATTATCATTGTTTAGATACTGAGGCATATAGAGGTTAAGTAATCATGCTCAGATCACACAACTAACAAGTAATGTAGCCAGAGCATTTTATACCCACAGTTTGGAGACACATCCCTCAGTCCCCTAGTAAAGTTAATAAAAGAGTACTTGGAGACCAAACACACACACTATTGTTTTTAAATACATCAAGATGCTTTACTAATTAATAACACATAAAATAATTTTATTGTTTCTGATATTTTGAAAGCTTTTAGACTTGGATTTTTCCAATTCAAAATTATCAAAAATATATTTTTTATTATGTGTGAATACACTTAAAATTAACAGGGATCCTCTTATTGCCAAAAGCTGGAAACCACTGTCTTAGAAGATAAACATGAAAAATCAATTAGATCAATTTTTCATGAACAGGCTCTCAGAACTCAGCTTCTGAAGCCCCTTCCAGCCTGTTCATTACACTGAGGACCCGTGTTACGTCTGTGGATGACTGAAGTTCTGACTGATGTTACTGAGTACTAATTAATACCTCTTTCTGTGAGGTAGAAATCTGGTGGAATCACTCTGAAATTAATTTTCAGATATGCTTGTCCCACCTCAACAGATGCTGTACCACCCCCAATATGAAGGGTTATGCTGTATAATGCAAAGGGCTAGTCTAGACACGTCAGTCTTTGTACAAGTCAATCAGCAATCTCTACTACAGAAGATCTGCATTCACTGTAGCATATAGAAAGTACTTTTAATTATGGATTTATTTAAGTGTTGCTTGTTTATTCACACATTAGTTTTTATACAGTGTTAACTCCATGAGGGAGAGGACTCTGATTGTCCCCCATTGCCAGTGTGTTACAAACAACAGGCATGAGAGCAGGCCAATAACATATACTGAGTGGATGAATGAATGAATGAATGAATGACTGAAGGAGACAGATCTAAAATTCAAATATGTCAAATTATGTCTGATGTTGGCCAAGCTATTCAACTTCTCTGAATCTCAGTTCTTTAAACTTGTGAAATGTTAACCTCACTATTTTAAGCATGACATGAGATGATGTGTATAAAATTTATAGCAAGCACTTGATAAGTGATGGCTATTACAGATGTCTTTCAAAAAGTTTATGTCTAAAAGGAACACTAAAGAATCTGAAGGAGGTAGTGACAGACAATGAAGATACTTCTCATCAAGAAATGAAACTGAGGAAGAGGGCTAAGAATGTCCTGCTAAGAGTAATGTAATGCATATATGCACAGTAATTCAAAATGAAATGTCTCACTGAGAATGCCTTGTAACCTGAGTGTGTGTGTAAAATGATGGGCCGATATTTATGAAACCAATAGTTGCACACAGAGACTAAAGCAAGCTGGCATTTTAAAACCCAAGAATATCAGAACCAAAGTTACTTGATCTGAATAAAAAACTTTAGTACAAATAAGTACAAAGTAGAGGAAGAAGTTTTATTCTCTCTACCTATGTAATATGCACTCGGTTCAAGTTTCCACTGCACACTGGGTTTGATCCCTGGGTTGGGAAGATCCCCTGGAGAAGGGAAAGGCTACCCACTCCAGTATTTTGGCCTGGAAGATTCCATGGACTGTATAGTCCATGAGGAGGCAAAGAGTCGGACATGACTGAGCTACTTTCACTTTCAATTTCATTTTTCATGACCCTGGAGTCACTCACTCACTTTTGCTTTTGACTGAGCTCACTACAATGTCCCTTTCCATTAAATTCTATCTTGATTTGTATGGTAATTAGTTCCATGCTTTTTAAAATAGGTTTATCACCCCAAAATACTTCTCTAAATGTTTGCCTATTTTGAACTTTGTACAGTAGAATCATATGATATCTATATGTTTTATGTTTTACTAAAAGTGGGAAAATTAGACTACATTATATTAATGAAGGGCATCACTATAAAGACAAAAGTATAAATCAAGCAGTGGAAAAAGAGAGAGAAAGAAAGAGAATAAAAGCAATGGGGCTACTGATTCATTTTGCTGTACAGAAGAAACTAATACAACATTGCAAATCCACTATACTCCAGAAAAAATTAATTATAAAAAAAAAGGAGCAATGGGGGCTGATCCCACAATCCTTAGAACACAGATCAGCAATGGGAGCCGAAGATGCTTCTCTTTTTTGGGCCCCTCAGGGCTCCTGTTGTGCTGCTGTCAATGCTGCTGTGGAATGGCCTGAGACACACAGTAGTGGAGGGAAAATATAAGAAAAGGAGAGGAGGCGCCTCACTCTCTCAGAGCATGATGCGTGTTCTTTTACTCTCTGAGCCAGAACTGGAAGGTTTCTCCTGGAGCCCTTTCTGTTACCCAAGGTTCACTTCCTCACTGGCCAGAAATATTGCAGGCAAACAATAGCAATCTTATTATCAGGTGAATGATGCTTTGCACTGTGGTCTTCTTCAGTCTGTGTGTGTGTGTGTGTGTGTTGGTCTCTCAGTCATGTCTGACTCTTTGTGACTCGATGGGCTGTAGTCCACTAGGCTCTTCTATCCATAGTATTCTTCAGGCGAGAACTCTCTTTCCAGGGGATCTTCCCAACCCAGGGATCGAACCTGGGTCTTCTGCATTGCAGGAAGAATTTTTACCCTCTGAGCCTTCAGGAAAGCCCCTGCCTCAGTCTATCAGGTATGATTACTTTACAGAGCCTTCAGAGGCCATTCTCATGCATTTTGTACAGGTATTACAGCTGGAGTCAATTTGTGAAGTCTGTTTCCTGAACAATGTGCAGCTTCTGATTCCTCTGTTTAGCTTTCCTTTTCTTTTTGCTTGTTTTGATTTTAAGCCTGACTCTTTAAAGGTCAAGCTTGTGTCTACATAGCTTATATTTTAGCCAAAGATAGGGCTCAAACGCTGCAAGCCAGTAAGGTTTCCACCATGTGCTGAAAGATGAGGGGGGTGGGCAGGGAGCATGTATTAATACAAATGAAGGTCATTTTTCAGTCTGCCTTCTGTTTCATATGGTCTCTCTGGCATCATCTCTGGGCACTGCAGGCTCCTTCTGCCAGGGATGTGCAAGTGGTTGACACATGCACACGATTCATGTGGCAAACATACACAGCCTCTGGTCAACCCGGATGTTTGACGGTCTCACCTTCACAACTCTCAAGGTTCTATATAAACTACCTGTATGCAAAGATAAATTATATCACAATGCAAGCATTAGACAATTAGAAAATTATGTTTGAAAATATAATTCAGTTTTAATAGCATCAATAATCATTAAAAACCTATGAATATGTCTAACAGATTTGAAAGACCTCTACAATGAGATTTAGAAATCACTAATTAAGACACAAAACAATGGAGAGAGACATAACATGTGCCTAGTAGGAAGGCATAACTTGGTAAAAATTTCAATTTTAGACAAATGGACTTGTAAACTCAATTTTAGTAAAAATCCCAGTATTTGGGTTTGCTTGTTTGTGCATGTGTATGTGTGAAGGGGTGTATAAATAGATAAGGTCTTCCAAAGAATAGTAATCTTGAAAAAGAATAAAGCTGAAGGAATTACATACTGAAATCAAGATCTATTAAAAAGCTTTACTAATTAAAATAGTGTAGTATTAGAGCAAAAAAAGTCAAAACAATATTACAAAATAGAGAATCCAGAAACAGCAATCTATACATACAGTAAATTGTGTGTGTGACAAACTTGATAATCCAATACAGTTAGAAAAAAATTAGTTTCAATAATCAGTGCTAGTTCAAACAGATACACATATTTTAAAAAATGAAATTTATCCCACCTGTCATCATATTGAAATGCTTCTAGAAGTATATGTCTAAATGCAAAGACAAAAACAATAAAATTTTGGGAGAAAATCAGGGAGAATATCCTTATGATGTTGAAATACACAAAAATTTCTTAAGTAGAACATAAAAAGCATGAATCAAAGATGACTGATGTTTAGACAACATCAAGGATAAATACTGGTCAGCAAATAACACCATTGATACAGAAAAAAGGCAAGCCACAGCATG
>SJYF01001092.1:433142-446562 GCA_006410515.1 Procapra przewalskii | reverse complement strand
TTTAGAACAATGGACAAGAACAATAAATTGTTTCTAGCCCCAGCCTCTCTATTAAACTTCATAATTTCACTTCTGCATGCTATATCATTCATTCAAAGAATGGCATTCATTCAGTCCTTTAAAGAAATATTTACTGAATGCCTACTGCTTGTGAGGAAGTATACTATACATTTGGAAAACAAGGAGTTAAGCTCTTCAAAGAATTCAGTTTAGTGAAAAAAAAACATTAATGAAAAAGCAATTGCAATTATTAGTTGCAGTTAAAGATAGGCATTGCTATAAGATGAATACACATGAGCTGATGCAGGTACACACAAGTCCATCCTTATATAGACATCTCAAGCAGAACACATCCCAAACCACATATATCATTCAAGTTTTCTTTCTCTTCCATTTACATTCAGGTGAAGGATACCACAGTCCACCCAAGGCAGAAAGCTACACATCCAATAACAAATCATGTTCTATCAATCACATCACTTAAAGATTACTTTACCACACTCATCAACTCAAAAAATCCTTAATTCTGGTTCTCGTCATCTTTTCCTTGGATAATAAAATACAGTTATCTACCTTCTTCAAATTAAGCTTCTTTTCCTCTGGCTTTATTATTGAAAAATAAAATCATAAAATGTTGAAAGTATACAACATGATGATTTGATATAGGTATACACTGTGAAAGGAGTCCCACCATCAGGTTAATAGATACCTCTATTACTTTATATATTTACTTTTTTTATGAGAATATTTACATCCTACTCTCAGGGAATTCGCTGTAGTCATCATGTTACACATTAGATCTTCATACATTTTTACCTTAAAGCTGAAAGTCTGTACCCTTTTACCCACCTCTCTCTATTTCCCCCACCCCCAGATCCTGGTAACCACTTTTCTACTTTGTTTCTATGAGTTTGATGTTTATTTCTCAGATTCCAGTTGTAAGTTATATAGTATCGGCCTTTCTGTCTGGCTTATTTCAGTTAATATGTCCTTCAGATTCATCCAACTTGTAAATGACAGAACTTCCCTTTTTAAAGACTAAATAATATTCAGTTACATATTACAGTTACATAATACTGGTATTTTCTTTATCCATTTATTTGTTGATATATACTTGGGTTGTACCTATACCTCAGCTATTGTCTAATGTGGCAATGAACACAGGAGTACAGATATCGCTTTCAGATAATAGCTTTGTTTCCTTTGGATATAAAGCCAGAAGTAAGTTTGCTGGTTCACAGAGTAGTTTTACTTTCAGTTTCTTGAGGAATCTCCATATTGTTTTTCACAGTGACTATTTATGTTTATATTTCTATCAACAGTGTGCAAGGGTTTCCTTTTTACCACATCCTCTCCAACATTGTTATATCTTGACTTAGATAATAGACATCCTAATAGGTGTGAGGTTGCAGTTTTGATTTTCTATTTCCTGACAATTAAAGATGCTGAGCACTTTTCATGTATCCAATGGCCATTTGTGTCTTCTTTAGAAAATGTCTATTCAAGACCCCTGCTCATTTTTTACCATTTGTGGTTTGGGTTTTTGTTTTTTTTTTTTTTTTTGCTATTGAGTTGTGTGAGGTTCTTGTGTATTTTAAAAAATTAACTCCATATCTATGCAAATACCTTCTCCCATTTCCTAGGCTGACTTTTCATTTTGTTGTTTGTTTCCTTTGATGTGCAGAATTTTTTTCCATTTGATATTGCCTCATTTATTTTTGTTTTTATTTTGCTTTGCTTTTTTTTTTTTTTAAATTGGGCTTTAGGGGATGGGATGGGGAATACCTCTGTTAAGTTATGCCCCTCTAGGAAGATGTCCATTCTAACTTTCCTGGGATGGCTTTCAGAGCTTTTTCTTTTTCTTGGAGCCGCTGCTGTTGCTGGCAGCAGCCTCTTCAGGTTCACTGCTGAATGGCTCCTCCTTGGAAGACAATTTCCGCTTTTTCTTGGGGACCTTCTTGTTTTCTGACTTATCAGGGTCAATAACTGGTTCCTCTTTGGGAAAAGATTTCTTCCTCTTGGGAAGACTTCCAGTACCAGCTGTCTCTTCAAGATCACTACTAACTAGCACTTCCTTGAAAAATATTTCTTTTTCTTGGGTTTGGAAAACCAGACAGATGCGTCTTCCACTCCATTCTCCTGAAGAGCCTCCCGGGGCTTTTGCTTTTTCTTCTTTGTGGGTCTTTCACTTGTCTCCTCACACTCCTCCAGAGCATTGCTATTTTCTGAAGAAGCCAGGGCAATTGCAGCCAGCCTTTTCTTTTCCTTCTTCAAGCGTTTCTTCTGTTTCTCGAGCTTTCTAGTAATCTCAGCAGCCGCTTGCTCTGCCTGAACCATTGCCCCCTTCATGACATCCAGATTCTTTCGCAGAATCTCTCCAGTCTCATAGAAGGACAGCCACTCCTCAACTTGTTCTCGAAGCTTCTCCCCCAAAACACTGGTAGGCACTTGAGAAAAGCAATCGATTTGTGAGGCAATACTGCATTTGTTTGCCAGGTATCAGGAGATGCGACCTTTGTTCTTGGCAGCTGCTCGGCCAATGAATGTAGAGTGGAAAATGAGTCCGTATTTTAGGGTGTTACCCCTGTCTTCAAAGCTCTGGAAACTTGGTCCCTTTGCTGGGCCCAGGGAATCACTCAGACACCAGGACTGGCCATCACTGTTGCTTTGCTTTTGATGTCAAAAACAAACATCGTGAAGATGAGTGTCAGGGAGCTTATCATCTGTTTTCTTCCAGGAGTTTCACATTTGTAGGAGTTCAAATTTTATGTTCAAATCTTTAATCCATTTTTGACTTGAATTTTGTGTATGACATAAGGATCCAGTTTCATTCTTTTGCGTGGCTATTCAGTTTTCCCAACACTATTGAAGAGACTGTCCTTTTCTCATTGTATGTTCTTGGCTCCTTTGTCAAAAGTGTATTGAGCATATATGCATATGTTTATTTCTGAGCTTTTTTATGTTAACAGCACACCTCTTTGATTACTATAGTTTTGAATTATAATTGAAATGAGTAAGTGTGATGTTTCCAGCTATGTTGTTCCTCAAGAGAGCTTTGGCTATTCAAGGTCCTTTGTGGTTTCCTAAACATTTTAAGACTTTTTTTTTCTATTTTTGTGAAAAATGACATTTGATTTCTGATAGGGATTATATTAAATCTGTAGATAACTTTGGGTAGTGTGGACATTTGAAAAATATTAATTATCATGAGTATCTTCTTCACTGTGGCATCTGGAATGTTTCTCCAAAAGGTAATTGTGGGCATACCTCACTCCTGTTTTCTCCTTCCATGACTCCACATTGCCTTCAGGATGAAGATCTACCTCATCTCTGATCATGCTTCTGCTTGTACCTTTCTTTCTTATGATTATACTAAAGTTTGATTGAGAATTAAACTTTAGAACATTCATAAACTAAGCATATTCACTAAAGAATGTTTAAGTAGTTTTTCTCATACCTTCTGCCTCTCAACAAACAGCACTGCAGTTGCAATTTCCTCTAGAGCCAATCACAATGAATACATTGCAATCACAGATTTAGAAGCATGGCATGCCTTCATGGTTATATAGCTGACTGATTATGTGGTCCAATTCCAGCTATCACCAATTTGGATTTAAGCCATTGTTTCACATGGCTCCCTTCCCTGAAATTAGGATAATAGCTCCTGGAGGGCAGACCTTAGCAGAATTTGATCAGGGCTTCTCTTAGACATAACCCAAACAGCAGAAGAATTAATACAATCCTTCAATAGCTGGTATAAACAGTTATAAAGTACAATTTTGATATTTTCCTTTTAAATTATGAAGTTCATACGACACCTAATTGCTATTCACCTATAAGATAGCTTCAGTGTCTACCATATAAGAGGCACTACTCTAAGTGGTAAGATTCAAAGATTAAGAAAGTATAGACTCCCTCCTAAGTGTAATAAACATAAAGATAAGAATTGTTAATATTTTCCAATAATAAAAATGTGGGTAAATTATTATTTCTTATGCTAACATGTCTAATCTAAAAGATACATATATTTAAAACCATTTTAAAATTAATCCATTCAATCAAAACATATTCTTTGAATTTGTATTTTGTATCAGGTACTGTATAAGGAACAATGGGGAAAGAGGTGAAAAAAAGCATAAATAATACCCTTGTTTTCACCTTCAAATAATAATCAGTCTAGTCAAAGATGATGTTATTGAAATAGTTAATTCAATGAATACTCATAACTATGTTAAATACTCTAATGTAGAAACTCATGATCCTGTAAGAACATTTAACAATGGGATTAAGCGCATCAAAACTGGTCAGGGAGGGCATTCTTGAGGAAGTGATGATGGAGCTTAGGTCTAACGAGGGGCTAGAAATTGACTAGACAGGGAGGAGGGAGAGGGTGCTCCTGGTAAAGAAACCAGCTTGCACTAGGACCCTGTGAAAGGAAGCAACACACTGTAAGAAAAACCTCAAAGGACCTGATAGGCAATCAAGCTGGAGTAGAGAAGGCAAGGAAAATGAAGGTATGGGGCACTTTAAGGCACTGCTGAAGGGTTTTATGCAGGGATAGGAACAGCACGGGAGAAGGGTCTGAGGAGAAATGAATGGAGCTGGGAGTGCTGTAAACAGATGTGTTCCGTCAAGATAACTGGCTACCCTAGAGAGAAATGAGGAGGAGGGACACCAGTGACTGTGGGGAGGCCTTCAGGGGGCTTTCACAAGGGTCCAGCTATGAATTGATAATGCTATGAAGCAAGATGGCACTAGTGCTTATGAAGGTAAAATTATGAATATAATTAGGAGGTAAAATTCTTAGAACTTATTGATGAATGAATGAGGGAAAAGTAGATGTTTTCTGATTTGGTAACATAAATGAATGGTGCTACCATTCTCTAAGATATGTGTAAAAAATCTATACACCAGATTCTTTTTCTCTTATTGTCTTTTTTTAATGTCAAATGCCAAATAGGGTCAAATCTGAATTTGTAAATATTAACTCAATATTAATCTAATATTATTTCTCTAATTTATCTTGTAAGAATGAAATTAACCAACCTTAAAAAACCAGAAAGTACTTAACACATCACATTTGCACAAAAAGGTAACAAGCAAGTGGTTTATCATGGGTTGGCATCTGAGCAAAACTACGATCCTATCAGTTGTTCACCAGCCTGATATCATCCAAACATAAAATATCCAGAAGATGGTGCCTGAGCTTTGACTGGAAGATGATGCCAGAGTTAAACAAAGGATTCTTAAATAGGATTGGCATCTTAGAAACCAACTTATGTCTTAAGCTTTGTACTCTAGAAGTTAAAAAAAAAAAAGAGTTAAGATTTTAATTAATTAATATGTCAGCTCTCATTCAGTTCAGTTCAGTTCAGTTCAGTAGCTCAGTCGTGTCTGACACTTTGTGACCCCATGAATCGCAGCACGCCAGGCCTCCCTGTCCATCACCAACTCCCGGAGTTCACTCAGACTCATGTTCATCGAGTCAGTAAAGCCATCCAGCCATCTCATCCTCGGTCGTCCCCTTCTCCTCCTGTCCCCAATCCCTCCCAGCATCAGAGTCTTTTCCAATGACTCAACTCTTCGCATGAGGTGGCCAAAGTACTGGAGTTTCAGCATTAGCATCATTCCTTCCAAAGAAATCCCAAGGCTGATCTCCTTCAGAATGGACTGGTTGGATCTCCTTGCAGTCCAAGGGACTCTCAAGAGTCTTCTCCAACACCACACTTCAAAAGCATCAATTCTTCGGGGCTCAGCTTTCTTCACAGTCCAACTCTCACATCCATACATGACCGCGAAGAAACCATAGCCTTGACTAGACGGACCTTAGTCAGCAAAGTAACGTCTCTGCTTTTGAATATGCTATCCAGGTTGGTCATAACTTTTCTTCCAAGGAGTAAGCATCTTTTGATTTCATGGCTGCAGTCACCATCTGCAATGATTTTGGAGCCCCCCCAAAATAAAGTCTGACACTGTTTCCACTGTTTCTCCACCTATTTCCCATGAAGCGATGGGACCAGATGCCATGATCTTCGTTTTCTGAATGTTGAGCTTTAAGCCAACTTTTTCACTCTCCTCTTTCACTTTCATCAAGAGACTTTTTAGCTCCTCTTCACTTTCTGCCATAAGGGTGGTGTCATCTGCATAACTGAGGTTATTGATATTTCTCCTGGCAATCTTGATTCCAGCTTGTGTTTCTTCCAGTCCAGTGTTTCTCATGATGTACTCTGTATAGAAGTTAAATAAGCAGGGTGACAATATACAGCCTTGATGTACTCCTTTACCTATTTGGAACCAGTCTGTTGTTTCACATCCAGTTCTAACTGTTGCTTCCTGACCTGCATACAGATTTCTCAAGAGGCATGGAAACGAAATGCAAAAAAGCAAAATGACTGTCTGGTGAGGCCTTACAAATTGCTCTGAAAAGAAGAGAGGCGAAAAACAAAGAAGGAAAGGAAAGATAGAAGCATCTGAATGCAGAGTTCCAAAGAATAGCAAGAAGAGATAAGAAAGCCTTCCTCAGTGATCAATGCAAAGAAATAGAGGAAAAGAATTGAATGGGAAAGACTAGGGATCTCTTCAAGAAAATTAAAGATACCAAGGGAACATTTCATCCAAAAATGGGCTCGATAAAGGACAGAAATGGTATGGACCTAACATAAGCAGAAGATATTAAGAAGAGGTGGCAGGAATACACAGAAGAACTGTACAAAAAAGATCTTCATAACCCAGATAATCACAATGGTGTGATCACTCATCTAGAGCCAGACATCCTGGAATGTGAAGTCAAGTGGGCCTTAGAAAGCATCACTACAAACAAAGCTAGTGGAGGTGGCGGAATTCCAGTGGAGCTGTTTCAGATCCTGAAAGATGATTCTGTAATAGTGCTGCACTCAATATGCCAGCAAATTTGGAAAACTCATCAGTGGCCACAGGACTGGAAAAAGTCAGTTTTTATTCCAATCCCAAAGAAAGGCAACGCCAAAGAATGCTCAAACTGCCGCACAATTGTACTCATCTCACACGCTAGTGAAATAGTGCTCAAAATACTCCAAGCCAGGCTTCAGCAATACGTGAACCATGAACTTTTTGATGTTCAAGCTGGTTTTAGAAAAGGCAGAGGAACCAGAGATCGAATTACCAACATCCGCTGGATCATGGAAAAAGCAAGAGAGTTCCAGAAAAACATCTGTTTCCTCTTTATTGACCATGCCAAAGCCTTTGACTGTGTGGATCACAGCTCTCATTAGTGCATTTCAAATTCCTCAAATATGGACATTATAGGAGATACGGTTTCTTCTAGGAAACGTATTTTTGTTAAGAATAAAATGAGTTATAATGAATGATACCCATTCTGCAATTTTATTTTTATTTTTAATTAATTTTTATTGGTATATAGTTGCTTTTTAATGTAGTGTTAGTTTCTGCTTTACAGCAAAGTGAATCAGCTATATGTATACATATAATATATATCCCCTCCTTTTTGAATTTCCTTCCCATTTTGGTTACCACAGAGCACTGAGTAGAATTTCCAATGCTATATATTGCATTCACTCTACATTTCAAAAACTTTATAATCAATTTGGAGGACAGATTTAATTCCTAAATTCAAAGGCAAGGGTATCCCGTAAGTTGACTATCCATGTTAAAGATTTTGTAAACGAGTATTATATTTTTTTAAAAAAATTGAAAATAATAGAAATTTAATATGAAACCATTCTTCCATATTAAACAGGCTGAATACAATAATTTTTTAGGCTAGTTTCTGACTTTGGAAGAAGGATGCTGCTGTTGCTGCTCCTGCTGCCAAGTCATTTCAGTCGTGTCCGACTCTGTGCGATCCCACAGACCGCAGCCCACCAGGCTCCCCTGTCTCCGGGATTCTCCAGGCAAGAACACTGTAGTGGGTTGCCATTTCCTTCTCCAATGCATGAAAGTGAACAGTGAAAGTGAAGTCACTCAATCGTGTCTGACTCTTAGCAACCCATGGACTGCAGCCTACCAGGCTCCTCCATCCATGGGATTTTCCAGGCAAGAGTACTGTAGTGGGGTGCCATCACCTTCTCCATGGAAGAAGGATAATAGGAATATAAAGGGAGGAAAAAGAACTGGATGATGTTATTGATGTTGATAACAATAATGAACAATAGTAAGGCACTAACTACTAGAATACTATACATGGATTAGCTCCCAAGAAATGTTAGGGGCAAAAACTATTACTACTGTCTTACAGATGAGGAAACTGAGGCATGGAGACATTACACAGTGTGGTGTAGGTGAGGCACCAGGGGGAGTTAAGCAAAGTCCTAACCTAAGTAATCTTTACAAATCTGTGCTTTGAGCCACTATAATCCCTTTTATGGCTTCCCTGGTGGCTCATCTGGTAAAGAATCCATCTGCAGTGCGGCAGACTTGGGTTCAATCCCTGGCCTAGGAAGATCCTCTGGAGGAGGCATGGCACCCACTACAGTATTCTTGCCTGGAGTGTACCTGTGGACAAAGGAGCCTGGAAGGGGTCCATGAGGTTGCATAGTAAGACACAACTGAAGCAACTAAGCAGCAGCAGCACCAATCGCTCTTAATGGTAACTTGATTTCAGAATTACTAAACTTTGGTGTTATCATGCTGTTAGAAGTTTTGAATGGAAATGGAGTGGGACAAAACATTCTTTCCCTGATGTATCTTACTGTGAATCAGCCCCTGACCCCACCCCCACATGCAAAATAACTAAACAAGAAGCAGTGTACTAATCCAGTTTGAGATGGATTTTCCCCCTCTAGGAAAAAGCTCCCCCATAATTCACTACTAGGCAGAGATTCCAGTGTAATTCAGAACAGATATATTTAAAGGCAATAATTGAAAATTTGGACTTGACTTTTTATCTCTGTGGTACACTGTGCACTGTGGACTGAAAGGCAACAGCATGCTGCTAGGAAGAATTTACAAGTGACTTTTCCTCTGGAAAAAATAAAGAAAAAAAGGAAAAGCAAACTGTTGTGGGATCCTAAATGTAACATATTATTCCCAAAGGTGGCTTTGGGCTGTTCTTTATATTGCTCACCTGAGCTCATTAATTAGTGTTTCAGTATTTTTTTTGTTCCTGGGGATATGAGGCAATGTGGTGTAGTGGGGAAGGTTTGCTACCAGCCTGACAAGATGGGCAGTTTCACCCCACCATTTAGCAGCTCTAGGTCTTGAGCAAGTTACGGTAACTGCTCTATTATTTGCTACTCTGATATGCAAAATGGATATGTTAAATGTGACTAACATCTAAGCCTTTTTGGAAGATAAGTTATACATACATAAATAAGCTTATTATATTTAAATAATTATATATACATATATATATTTTAAGTTCTTAAAGTAGAGCCTGACACATAACATATACTCAAGAGATGTTCACAATTACTACTATTATCTGACCTTAAAGTAATAGTGCTAGTGTCTGCAAATAAAGATCCAAAACGATATTTATTTAAAAATAAATCCTAACTTTTGGAGAAGATAAAAATGTGCCTTTTTTATTTCCAGACTTTTAAAGAAGTAATTTTGGGCATAATAAAAGCAGCTGAGAGTGATTTAGATTTAACCATTTCATTTTTTAATTAAAAATTGCTCAGGGGTTATATTGACTGCAAGCATGGTAAAGAGAGACTGCTTTCCAGACAGCAGCCTGGAGGTTATTGCTGAGTGGGTGCCCATGATCCCAGACTATGTAACAAAGCTCTGACTGCTTTGTGTCAAAGTAGAAGAGTAATTGACATTCTGGTAAATACAGGTTGAAAAACGACCTTGATTTTCACTTTGTCCCTGACTCAGCAGGAGAGTTGTTTCTTCTATCTTTTACCTGGATGAATGAAGACCATAAAATATGATTTTAAAACAAAACCAACAATATCCTCATGTGTATATGCTGATCAAAAGCCTCATATGTGTTTGCTACCCTTTTTTTAGTGTTCTAATTTCATTTATTGATATGAACAAATATGAATGTAATTCCTCAGAGGTTGTCTGCCTCTAGTCTAAATAAAATACTTCATAAATTATATATACATGTAAAAAGAACATAAACTCAAAAAGCACTATTATAATATACACGTTTCCATTCAAAGAAAGATGTGGAAATTCTATGACCTGATATTTTAGTGCTAAAATAAATGTTGGTTGTTTGTGCGCTAAATTTAATGATTTAATCATTTGTCTCCTTCTATCACCAAAATCTAGTATTCACTGACAATTTTCTCATTTGTTTATATGTCATACAACAGAATTCTTAAGAGTTAACATCATAATGGGTTTTTCTAGACTGATTATTTGCAAGGCTGAAAGCACATTACCTTAATACTTTCCCTTGCAAATAGCACATTAGCCATCCAAATCTGGCATATTATCTGGACTCTTTGACATTGTCTTATGTCTCTGCTGATGACTGGGTGCCGCTGGTAAAGTCTGCAGCTGATGCATTTATTAATTTCTTGCCTTGGTAGGATCTTTGTTGACATATAAGATCCAGATAGAAAGCCCATATTATCAATAATGGCTACTCTGTCAAGTGGTATTAAACAACCTTGTCACAACTGCATATGATGCAACTTGCAAAATATTTTGAAAATCATCATGTTCTTAATATGCTAGTAAACTTGAGATTCAGTATAGTTTCAATTATTCAGCTCATTTTTGTCATAGTATCTCATCAACTTTATAAGAACAATGTCTTTTTCTTGCTTGAATGGTAAAAAGAAAGCATTAAAATCATAAATTTAATATTATTCAGGGACTTTAATAACCAAATATTTAAAATAGCCATTTGAGTAGATAGTCATTATGCAAAACTGCTAGCATTCCTAGAAACTTCAGACATCATTCAGACCAAGAGAAGCAAATTTAAGAGGTAGAGGGCCCAGATGTAAATAGCAGATAAGTGTGAAACAACAGGTCCTACAATATGGTAGAGCAGAGAGCACGGCCAACAGAAGAGTTCACACCTCTTCTGAAGGGGCTACCTCTAGTTACTTGTTGCCATAGAGAAATGCCAGCTCTGTGTGGCCGACTCATTCAATTTTTTGATAGAAAGAAATTTTGAATCTGTGTGAAATTACTCATATATTTTAATTGGAGGTTAATTTAAAAATTAAACATTGTGAGTGTGAAACAAAACAAAGCAAAAAATGAAGCTGCCTTTAGGTATGATAAATTTATAGGTTGCCTGTTTATAGGTCACATTTTTAGAATAACATGTTAATATTGCACATGAAGTAACTAATAATCCCCCCCCCCCCAATTCAGTAACTTGCCTAAAGTAATGAAAATATATCATGGCAACCCAAGTTTTTCTAAATTACCATCTTCTGCTCATATGACTTCATTATAATGCCCTTATCATTCCATGACATAATTTACAAGTTTATAGTTATAATAGCCACTTGAATAAGTAACTATGTGTATGTGTATGTGTCACACAAGTATATGTCAAGTGAATTATCTTTATATATTGTGTTGAGTTCCTATATATTTCCTCATTTAATTCTACCAGTCAGCATCTTTGTACTAGGAGGGAAAACTGGAAGCCAAAGTCTTGTATATTCAAAAATGAAGAAGGAAGAGTATTTGGAACCAAGTACAGAATTTGATAAATTTAAAGCCTAGGACTGGCTCTAATATGTTGTTTAAGTGAAAGATGGATATATTTCTTACTTGAAAGCAGAATTTGGTAATTATTATAATACTAACCTACAGAAAGTTACTGCTTTTTATTTTTCAAACTATTTTTATGTCCATTATCTTCCAGTATGTGGCTTTTTCTGTAAGAAATGGTTATCCTTTGAAACTCTACTCACATATCCTCTGTCTTCACAAGTTTCCATCCTTTATGTGCTTCTCTGAAAAGTGAAAGTGTTAGTCGCACGTTATGTCTGACTCGTGTGACCCCATGTGCTATAGCCTGCCAGGCTTCTCTGTCCATGGAGTGGGTAACCATTCCCTTCTCCAGGGGATCTTCTTTATCATGTGAGACACCAGGGAAGCTCATATGCTTCTTTAGTATACTTTATGCTTATTTTTTTCATCAATTAGAGAATCCCCTAAATTTTCACTTAATTTTCTATCCTGCAATTTCTCAACTCATAAAAAAATTGTTTCTCCACATTCATCAAGTCTACAGTGCTCCGCTCTACCAGCTGAGCTGTAAAGTAAAACAAAAAAATATTGTTTTTCTATCAACTTATTTTAAAACTAAGGAAAGAAAAATAGAAAAATACATGGCATTTAAAATAAAACAACAGTCTGCAATGGTTGACAGGATATAGACATTGCACAATGTAAAATTGCATTGTGCTGTTGGAATATGAAGGTTGAAGATCTTTTATGTAATATGGCTATGCAAAACAAAAAAATTATAAGTATACACATATAATATACATGTAAAGAACATATGTATATAACACTTAAAAATTGATTTGAATACACAGAAGAACTGTACAAAAAAGATCTTCATGACCCAGATAACCACAATGGTGTGATCACTCATCTAGGACCAGACATCCTGGAATGTGAAGTCAACTGGGCCTTAGAAAGCATCACTACGAACAAAGCTAGTGGAGGTGATGGAATTCCAGTGGAGCTGTTTCAAATCCTGAAAGATGATGCTGTGAAAGTGCTGCACTCGATATGCCAGCACATTCAGAAAACTCAGCAGTGGCCACAGGACTGGGGGGAAAAGGTCAATTTTCATTCCAATCCCTAAGAAAGGAAATGACAAAGAACGCTCAAACTACCGCATAATTATATTCATTCTCACATGTTAGTAAAGTAATGCTTAAAATTCTCCAAGCCAGGCTACAGCAATATGTGAACCATTAACTAACAGATATTCAAGCTGGTTTTAGAAAAAGCAGAGGAACTAGAGATCAAATTGCCAACATCTACTGGATCATGGAAAAAGTGAGAGAGTTTCAGAAAAACATATATTTCTGCTTTATGGACTATGCCAAAGCCTTTGACTGTGTGGATCACAATACTGTGGAAAATTCTGAAACAGATGGGAATACCAGACCACCTGACCTGCCTCTTGAGAAATCTGTATGTAGGTCAGGAAGCAACAGTTAGAACTGGACAGGGAACAACAGTTCAGTTCAGTTCAGTTCAGTTCGGTTCAGTCACTCAGTCATATCCGACTCTTTGCAGCCCCATGAATTGCAGCACGCCAGGCCTCTCTGTTCATCACCATCTCCCGGAGTTCACTCAGACTCAAGTCCATTGAGTCCGTGCTGCCATCCAGCCATCTCATCCTCGGTCGTCCCCTTCTCTTCTTGCTCCCAATTCCTCCCAGCATCAGAGTCTTTTCCAATGAGTCAACTCTTCGCATGAGGTGGCCAAAGTACTGGAGTTTCAGCATTAGCATCATTCCTTCCAAAGAAATCCC
>SJYF01001092.1:368567-380294 GCA_006410515.1 Procapra przewalskii | reverse complement strand
CATTTGATCTTAGCTTTCCTGCTGGCTCAGATGGTAAAGAATCAACCTGCAGTGCAGGAGACCTGGGTTCAATACCTGAGTTGGAAAGATCCCCTAGAGAAGGAATGGCTACCCACTCCAGTAATCTTGTCTGGAGAATTCCATGGACAGAAGACCCTGGTGGACTATAGTCCATGGGTCACAAAGAGTCGGATGCAACTGAGTAACTAACACACTTAAGAATTTGGTTAGTACTAATAACTTTAGTAGGGGCTAATCTGTCCATTCAAAATCCAAGAATCCCTGAGCAAATACCTACCCAAGAGTAGCTGTTATTTTTTAGTATGTCTGGAAGGACCTAGACTCATCCCTTTGATATGATAACTAAATGATCTTATCAGTGAAAATCCAGCAACACAGAAAATGAAAAAGGTGATTTTTTTTTAATAAATAGCTGATACTTTTAGAAAACATTTAAGTGCTATTTTATAAAGAAAGAATTTCTTGTAACAATGTCCCTTATGGCTGAGTTTCTTTTAGCCATGTTTTTGCCAGACTTTTGATAAAGCTGCTAGTATTGAAGCTTTGGATAAACAACTTACAACTAGCCTTTTAAGTTGGCATATTCCCTGAACTCCATTAAAAAGATATATGGGAAAAAATACATTTTTATGGTACTATTCATTTTATATCATCATCCAAAGGATAGTCCTGGACATTGATATTGATGGCCTAAATATAAAAGATGGATTTAACTTTAGTTACTTTCTAATACCTTAGTTTAAATGTTTTCCTTCCCTCATTTTTAGTTAGTGGCTTGAGCACTGACTTTCTAATTATGTTCCTTATTAAAATACCAGCAAAATAAGATCATCTTCTATGAGATTTCAGATGCATCCAGTGGTTGTAACCAATGATCCATGAAAAAGTAAAGGCAAAATATAAAATGTAATATCACATAATTAACATCATAGAACCATTTATATTTTTAGCTATAGGTAGGTAGTTTTTACTGATTATAAATAAAGTTACCAAAGTATTTGGTAAAGTAAAGTATTTGGTTAGTGTTGAATTTTTTGATGTGTGAACAGTTTTCACTACTTTAAATGTTCAGAAGTAGTAATGCATAATTATATAATAAAAGTATGTTTAGTTTCATAAGGAACTGCCCAACTTTTCCCCAGAGTAGCTATATAGTCAAAAAGTTCTTTTCAGGACTATCCTGTTTTTAGTCCTCAGGCCAGAGAGACTGGGCTTTTCTTAGGACTGTTTTATTTTGTTCTAGTCTATGCTCACTGACATTTCTAAATTGTGGGCTGCTTTAGTATCCAGACCAGGACATATATGTCCTTCTTTAGGCACTCTTCACTATGGCATCCCATCCATTTTCTCCTTTCCACCAAGTAGACTCTTCTGAGAGTTGATTTATGCATTGTGTTCAGTTTTAGTTGCAATTAGTGAAAGTGAGCTGGTGGAATGTGCTTACTCCATCTTGTCTAGAATTAAAATCATCAGCTATGACCATTTATATTGTATTATCTTGCATCACAAGAAAATTCATGCATTTTAGAAAGTCAAGCCTATCTTGCTAAAGCAAATTGGTTTTAGCTACTCTATACCTCAGTTTCCTCCACGTAAACATATGTGTCCCAACATCTCGCATTACAGGAAGACTTGACATTAGCAGTTCTGAGCACTCCATGAGTGTATCAAGGGCAGAGGAGGATTCACTTTAAGAATGAAAACAAACTTCCACATGGCTGTCTTTTTTCAGCTCTGTGCAAATTCACAATTTAAAATTCCATTTAATTGAACTGAGAAAGTGCCAGCCTCTCCACCCACATGCCCAAAAGCCATTCTGCTCACACTTTCTTGTTTGGAGCACTATACTTTTATCCCCTGCTTCGAAGGAACTCACAGGACATCTGTCAAATAACCCCACAGAAGCTTTACACCAGGGTGTTGAAAATATTCTTTTAAAAAAATCTGTTCCAAAGCCGCAACATTTTAAAATTAGCATCAGTGACTCACAATGCATTGCCATTAATATCTATTAGTAGAGTTTAACTTGTCAAGTTTTCACATTGCTGCTAATGACTATATATTACTTAGAAGCTAGTAATTTGTGCATAATGGATATACAGTATACTGATCTCTTTTATAACTATAATTTATCCACTGTGTGTTTTTAATAAGGTCATTATTTGATATAATTACTAATATGTGAAAATACATAATATACAATATATCCACAGCTATTTACTATACTTATTACTTAAAAATGAAAAAAATACATTTCCTTGGAATTCTTAAAAGACATTAATATTATTTAAAGAAAAATATATCTAAATATGATTTTTTGTTTAGATAAAATATAAACACATTCAAATCATCTTTTTTAAATTTAAATTTATTTTAATTGGAGGCTAATTACTTTACAGTATTGTATTGGTTCTGCCACACATCAACATAAATCTGCCACAGGCCTACATATGTTCCTCATCCTGAACCCCCTCCCATCTCCCTCCATGTACCATCCCTCTGGGTCATCCCAGTGCACCAGCCCCAAGGATCCTGTATCGAACCTGGACTGGCGATTCATTTCTTATATGATATTATACATGTTTCCATGCCATTCCCCCAAATCATCCCACCCTCTCCCCCTCCCACAGAGTCCAAAAGACTCAAATCATCTTACACATTGTACTAGTGGGGATATACTAGTTGGTTATACAATATTTTTTCCCTGTATTCCAATGCAATCTTTGGCTCTTAGAAGTAAAATAAGATATGAAAGATCCCATGAAACCCTGCTCTAAATATGTCAGTTTACTAATATGTAGTTTATATGTTTGTTTGTTTGAAGCCATAATAAAGCCAACTTGTATTTGAAAGTTTAAACTCTATGGAAGATCACATTTTCATTTTTATTTTATATGACAATTACATAATGTGTCAAATTTCTTCTCCAGCTAGTCTCATACAATAAAGCAAAACAGAAGAGCAAAGATTTGGTCCAGTGTAAAAGGAGTATCTGTGATATCTCAACTGATTTCCTTGAATATCTGGCAAGAAAATCTCTGTATAACTTTGAAAGTTTTTTCTCTTTCTGAAAGGACAGCTATTAATACTATGGAGCTAGAAGCAGAGACCTTAGAAGCTCATCTATCACTCTGACATTTTTCTTTATAAAATCAAAAAGAATTGCACGTGTGCATGCACACACACATATTTACACACAGCCTAAAGGTAAATTTTCACTCATGAAACCAAAAACTTATAGTAAATGATCCACATTCTAATTAACAAAATATACAATCAGCAACTATTTTTCTTCTGTAGGGTGAAAAATGATTTAATGACTTAAATCAGTATTAGCTTGAGCCTAATCATGTGATCTTGAGTCAATGATAAAGCAAATCATCCTAAAAATGCAAATAACACAATAATTATAAAGCTGATTACTATTATTTTTGGTTCTCTTCCTTCGTGGTACTTGAAAGTATTGTACTTTCAAGGATGCCTTATCCTTGTAAGTCAACTATGGTCATATGCCTTGCTTTGACTAATAGAATTAAAGTGAAAGTGACACATGGAAGGTGTCATGTGGAAGCATTTAATTGTTAGTGTTAGACTTTACTTCTTTTAGCCTAGAAATCTTGAAAGCATATATTGATAGGAATGTCAATACTAAATCATCACATAGACAGCTCACTTAGCAAGTCACTTAAGTTTGGAAGGGACTTTGTGGGAGGCTAAACAAGACTTTATCATTTTTATGTCACTGGGCTTTTGGAGTTTCTTGTTAGGAAAGCATAAGCTATCTTATACTAACTAAGCCTATTGGTACTGTGGAAATAAGAGGATTAACATTTACTGAGTGAGCCTAGAAATGTGTTTCCTTGGTGTCTCAGACTGTAAAGAATCTGCCTGCAATGCAGGAGACTCAAGTTCAATCCTTGGGTTGGGAAGATCCCCTGGAGTAGGAAATGGCAACCCGCTCCAGTATTCTTGCCTAGAGAATCCCATGGACAGAGGAGCCAGGTGGGCTACAGGCCATGGGGTTACAAAGAGTCAGACATGACTGAGTGACTAATACTTTCACTTTCACAGGAATGTGCTAGAAGTTTTTGAAAGATTAATCAAGTATTCTTCAAAGCAATACAAATAGGGTTGTTATTAGTATTCCTGTTTTACAAATGGATTCTCACCACAATTTGGTCACATGCCATTAATTGCTGTGGCATACCTCTCAACTCCATTTCTGATGAGTTCCATTGATAAAGTAGATGGTGTATTTTCATACTTTGTAATAAAAATCAATTTTCTACATAATCAAAAACCATCCTTGTTCCCTGTCTCTGTCTGCTTTAAATGTTCAAAGGGGTGAGCTATCCAAAGAGAAATGCATAAGAGATGTCTATACCCAATCCTCATATGTTTTGTTTTCATATGGAGTATAAAAGATTCACACACACAAAAAAAATATCCATGTAAATCATACTTCCTGGGTGTATCCACTAAGTTCACATATTCAACTCATATTTATGGACAAAGAAATATATTAAATTGATTTGGCACTGAACTCTAGGCTGAGAAGAGTTATTACTAATCCAGACTGCCACTTAACCAGTTTTATGACACTAGGTAAGCTTTCCATCTTCTCTGTGCTCTGGTTTCTTCACTTAGGAGTGTGACAGTGCATAAGGTCTGTAGGAGGATTTTATAAGGTAATCAATATGAAAAGCTTAAAACACAGATTGACACATAAGAAAGAGTATTATTATATACCATGTGAACAAAAAATAAAAATGGCATAATGTTATAATTATTTTGAGCACTTGCATTATGCTAATGCTATTCCTGGTACTTTTTCTAAATTATGCTTTTACATCTTCATGATGACTCTGAGACCTCATCGTTCTTATACTCATTCTCATTTCATAGGTGAAGCAAATCACATTTCAAGATGTAAATAAGGATTTTAATTTTACTTTCCTTGACTTGTTCTCATCTCAGAGTCTAGGCTTTACCTATGACAGTTTTAAGACTAGGGACCATCATGCATAAAAGACCAAAAAGATAATAAGCTCAAGGTCTCAAGAATATTAACCTGGATATTGTTAGGACAAGAAGGAAGACCACTGCAATGCGTGATGTGTTATAAGATATATAAAAATGAAGTATTGTGCCAGTTCTGAGGAATGAGTTTGCTTCTGAATGGAGCAGATGGTTACATGGAGAAGGAACTTTTGGAATTTCAGCAAGCTTATAAGGATAGGCAGAATTTTGACAAGTAAAAAGGATGCAAGAGCATCCCTGGAGAAAGGAACAGCAGGAAAAGGGATCTTGCAAAAAAAAAAAAGTATAGAGCATATTAAAAATAAATCTAGGACACTTGAATGCATGCAAGTATTTTTAAGTAACTAAGATTACAATTATTCTCAGGAGATGATAGTATAATTCCTATTAGCAACTGTATTTATCTGTTTCTGTGTAATCCAGAAACTACTGACTTGAAACAACAAATGTTTATTGCTTCACTTTTCCTGCAAGTCAGGAATTTTAGAGAGGCTTAGTTGGGTTGTTTGGGGTGAGGGTCTCTCACAAGGTTGCTGTCGAGATGTTGGCTGGTGCTACACTCTTCAAAGCTTGACTGGGACTAGAGGATATACTTCCAATTGATCTACTCACTTGTTATCAGGATGCCTCAATCTCTTGACATGGACCTGTGCCTTGGACTGCTTGAGTGTCCTGATCACATGGCAGCTAGCTCCCCCAAGAGTGAATGACTCAAGAGAGGCAAAATTTGGAAGTCATGTACTGTCATTTCTTCAAAATTCTGGTGGCCATGCAGGTCATCCCTATTAATCTTGGGAAGGGAGTTTATTAAGATGCAAATGCCAAGAAGTGAAGCATCACTGGGGATATTCACAAAGTTGGCTGCCATAGCCATCCTTTATGCTTAAAGTAAATTCATACATCCTACTTAACATATTCGTATAAGAAATCAAGAAACCAAGTCAGGAATCAAAGTAAAATGCTATTTAACAAGGATATCTATTGTCACAAACTCACCCAATAGCATGAAAATAGAAATAGCTAAAGTTTTCTTCTCTTTTATATACATAGTCTTCCATATTTTCTATCTCACCAAATTTTAAGCACCTATGGGTAGGTCTTCTTAACTATCATAAAGTGATGATCACAAGTGTGATTTCTGTGTGTCTTAGTCCTTTATAACTATCTCTAATTAGATTTATTTATTCCTTTTTTAAAAAAATAAATGGCACATCTGAAAGTTAGGAGATCATCATGTTTATTGGGTACAAAATCAAACATGAAGGATTTTCAGAGTACTCATCTAGGGGCAATTTATCAGGACCACTCCTTAAAAGAATATTGAAAAAAAGACAGTGCTGACTCTTGGGACTACTCTGTTCTGAGAACTTACTCATTAAAATAGTCCAGGTAATGAAGAGGGGATAAAGTTAAACATCATTACCTTGCTACAATATAAAAATTTTGAAAATAAAGCAGTCTAATAGCTGTTGCTTCATATTTTCTATCATTGCCAGTCTTAGCTACATTCTCAAGCCACAGATATTTCCTACTGTTTTATCTGGCCTCTTGCTTTTATTGGCCCCAAGTTCAATCAGATGAACCGCTGAAAGTGAAACTCGAACTAACTCATATGCTGAACAATGAACTCAAAACAAGCCTAGGGCAGCAAATGGAATTTTAATTGCTCACTTGTATTTCTCCAGTGCCTTTTTCCCTAGATGACTGCGTGACAAGAGGCCACACTGCATTCAGAAATTGTAGGACAAAATACCTAAGCATAAATAATAACCATCCATGACCTTGATCTTGCTAGCATGTCTTTCTTTAGTTCAGGTAATGCTACTTGACACAGTCACCTGGAGGTATTAATAGATTATAGACTGCCCTTACTTCAGAGGGCTCTTGAAAGGGCAGAGTGGGAAATATAATCACATTATCTTTGCCATTATTAAGCACTGATTGAATGCCACCAGAGGGCTAGACATTACATATCAAGTATCCATTTTGCACATATTAGGAATTGCATACGCCTTTTACTTTAGAAACATATTAACATCATTGTTCTTTCTGTCACTTTTACTTTCATTTCCGATAGAATCCTTTTGGGACATTTTAGGTAGTAAAAACTCACTTGGATTGTTTTTCTAGAATGACCTTTCATCCTCCTTGTCAGTTTATCCCAGCAGGGGAATATGTCTGTTTCCAGAAATGATCTCCCACCTCAGCCATTTCTATATTGTCAGAGGGGCAAGGACTCAACTGATTCCCATACAGTTTAATGGAAAAAGTAAAAAGGGACAGCGAAAGATAACTGTTTGCAGCATTTGCTTACGTTTGACCATTAAAGCTGTTAATGTTTCAAAGGAACTATCATGGATCCTGCAGCATGCTAGACACTTTTTCATGAAGTACTTATTTTATATTTCTCTGCTCTTCCCCAGTAGCATATTAGACACCTACTGACCTGGGAGGCTCATCCTCCTGTGTCATATCTTTTTGTCTTTTCTTACTGTTCATGGGGTTCTCAAGGCAAGAATATGCAGAGGTTTGTCACTCCCTTCTCCAGTGGACTGTGCTTTGACAGAACTCTCCACCATGACTTATCCATCTTGGGTGGCCCCGCATGGCATGGTTCATAGCTTCATTGAGTTACACGAGGCTGTGATCCATAAGGTCATTTTGGTTAGTTTTCTGTGATTGTGGTTTTCATTCTGGAGGCCATGAGACTGTAATTCTTGCTTCTTCTGTCTGCCCTCTGATGGATGAGGATAAGAAGCTTGTGCAAGCTTCCTGATGGGAAGGACTAGCTGTGAAGAAAACTGGGCCTTGCTCTGGTGGGCAGAGCTATGCTCAGCAAATCTGTAATCAAATTTTCTGTGAATGGGTGAGACTGTGCTCCCTACCTGTTAGTTGCTTGGCCTGAAGTGGCCCAGTTCTGGAGTCTTCAGTATCTATGGTAGGGCTACAGGCTTGATAGTAGGGCTAATGGTGACCTCCTCTAAGAGGACTTATGCCAACAAGCTGTGCCTCCCTGGACTGCTGCTTCCAGTGTTCCTGACCCCACAGCAGACAGGTAACTGTCGACCCATGCCTGCACAGGAGACCCCCAAACACTCACAGGAAGGTCTAGGTCAGCCTCTTGTGGGGTCACTGGTCCTTTACCTTGGTGTGCACAAGGTTTTTTATATGCCCTCCAGGTATCTCTTCTTCCCTCAGTCCTGTGGAAGTTCTGTATTCAAATCTTGATGACCTTCAAAGTCAGATTCTCTGGGGATTCCCAGTCAGTTTCCAGATATCCAGGTTGGGAAATCTTATATGGGGCCAAGAACCTTCACAACAATGTGGTAATTTCTTTGGTATGATTTTTCTCTAGTTGCAGCAGCTCTATGGTAAGGCTATAGGCTCTATGGTAGGGCTAATGGTGACCTCCTTCAAGAGGACTTAACGCCACAAGCTGCACCTCCCAGCTTGCTGCTGTAAGTACCCCTGTCCCTGTGGCTGGCCACTGATGACCCACACCTTCAAACTTAAACTTAAACCCACACCCTTAAACTTTTACAGACAGGTCTGGCTCAGTCTCTTGTGGGGGTCACTGCTACTTTCCCCTGGGTCCTGGTGTGAAGAAGATTTTGTTTGTGCCCTCCAAGAGTCTCTGGTGGGTATTGGATTTGATTTTAACATGATTATGCCCATCCTACCATTTTGTTGCAGCTTTTCTTTATTCTTAGATGTAGGGTATCTTTCTTTGGTCAGTTCCAACATCCTCCTATTAATGGTTGTTCAGTAGTTAGTGGAATTTTGGTGTTCTCACAGATGATGAACATCATGTATGGATGTGAGAGTTGGACCATAAAGAAAGCTAAGTGAAGCAAAGTGAAGTGAAGTCACTCAGTCGTGTCCAACTCTTTGAGACCCCATGGACTGTAGCCTATCAGACTCCTCCATCCATGGGATTTTCCAGGCAACAGTGTTGGAGTGGATTGCCATTTCCTTCTCCAGGTGATCTTCCCGACCCAGGAGTTGAACCCAGGTTTCCTGCATTGCAGGCAGACGCTTTACCATCTGAGCCACCAGGGAAGCCCCAAAAGAAGGCTAAGCACCCAAAAATTGATGCTTTTGAACTGTGGTTCTGAAGAAGACTCTTGAGAGTCCCTTGGACTGCAAGGAGATCAAACCAGTTAGTCCAAAAAAGAAATTAACCCTGAATATTCATTGAAAGGACTGATGTTAAAACTGAAACTCAAATACTTTGGCCGCCTGATGGGAAGAGCCGACTCATTGGAAAAGATCCTGATGCTGGGAAAGACTGAGAAAAGGAGGCGAAGGGGACTACAAAGGATGAGATGGTTGGATGGTATCACTGCCTCAATGGACATGAGTTTGAGAAAACTCTGGGAGATAGTGAAGGACAGGGAAGCCTGGCATGCTGTGGTCCATGGGGTTGCAAAAAGTTGGACATAACTTAGCGATTGAACAAGAACTTATTTTATATACACAATGACTAGCAAGGTAGGAAGATGTAGCATGCTACAGATGTTGAATCTGAGTTGCATAGAAATCTAGAAATTTCCCAAGGCTGTATCAACAGAAAATAGTGGAGACAGTTCAGAACCTCTTACTGCCTAGCATAATACAGGCCTTTTTCAGTTTACTTACATTAATAGGAATACAGAATTAAAAAAAAAAAAACTCAACAGCTAATTAAAGAGTTTTCTACCCATAATTCTAGGATTATATACAATGAATAAAATGTATGGATAACATTATTTTAGCTATATTTTGCCGGGAGCCAGTGTGAGGAATCTCACCCATTACAAGGTAATGCAGCAGATGCCTGATGGGCAAGACGAATCAAGCCTCAGGTTTTCCCCCTGGTATTTCCTGAGCATGTACCCCCCAAAATAAGAATCTGCCTGCTTTTCCACTCTTCCGACATTCTCTGGAAAAAGTTAACTCAGGGCTTTAGTCTTCTGTATTTGAAAAGGATGTTTCAGTTCAAACCCCCTCTGATAACTCTCTAGCTTGCCTAACAGGTTCCCCCGGATTTTTACAGCTTGTAAATTGTTTACAGTCTCCCAACCAGGAGAGGTACAGGAAGCTTAAAAACATCCTAGGAATACAGGGGCTTCCAAGGTATCAAGATCATTAGAATAAAACTGATTAAGCACTTCATTGTTGAGCCAATACTTGCTGCCAAATTTTCTTATCTTTTACTTGTTGATATAGTTGGAATATAGAAAAAACAAGTAGCAACATTAGATCTTTGAGTTAAGTTCCTTCTTTGTTATAACCCACTGCACCCTTGTTCTATAGAGATGTAACTTTAGTGCTTTAAGGAGATGCAGATTAGAGAAAAACACCTCAGGGGAAACGAGATTAACATTCATTAAAGAAGAGAGCCAAAAAGTGTTAGCAAGCCTCTTGGCCAGAAAATAATGTAAATCACCTGAGTCCTTTTGTATACAAAAAGATATACAGAAAGAGTGAGGACTGCTGCCCCTTCATGACTCTGTATCTTCCATTATGTAAAATTTAGGGTCTATAAACACCTTTTAAATAATAAATTTGGAGGGGTTTTTGCACAAGCTTGGCCTCCCCTGTGTCGATTCTTTCTCTTGCTCCCTCCCTCTCCTTTTCAGGCTGATCCCTTGGAACGTGGAGGTTCACCATGTCTACTTACTTGTCCTGGCTTTTAAGATCCGTAAGAGAGAGAGCCCAAGGCAGGGCACTCTCCAATATTCAAACGGGCACCAGCGGCCTAACGTAGATGGTGCAAGTTCCTTGTCTGGAACTTTATTGGTTTTCCACGTAAACCAAGTTAATCAGCCTCTTTTCTCCACTCATTTTCCTACTACACCACTTCTTCTTAATCTAATCTTATGTTAATAAATAAATTTTTCCTCGCCAACACCATCCCCGCTTCAAATCACCCTGGATCCACTGGGGCTGGACCCCAGCAATATTTATTTTTAATTGATTGATGATTGCTTTATAATATTGGTTTGATTTCTGTCATACATCAGTATGAATTAGCCATAGGTGTACATATGTGCCTCCCTCTTAAAGCTCCTTCCCACTTCCCACCCCTTCCCACCCCTCTAGGTTGTTACAGAGCCCAGGTTTGAGTTCCCTAAGTCATACAGCAAATTTTTATTGGCTATCTGTTTTTCAGTGGAAGTGTATATGCTTTCATGCTACTCTCTCCATTCGTCTCACCCTCTCCTACCTTTCCTCCACTCTTGTCCATAACTCTGTTTATATCAGCATCTCCACTGCTGCCCTGCAAATAGGTTCATCAGTACCATCTTTCTAGATTTCATAAATATGTGTTGTGGTGGTTTACTTACTAAGTTGTGTCCATCTCTTGTGACCCCATGTATTGTAGCCCGCCAGGCTCCTCTGTCCATGGAATTCTCCAGGCAAGAATACTGGAGTGGGTTGCCATTCCCTTCACCAGGGGATCTTCCTGACCCAGGGATCAAACTTGGGTCTCCCACATTGCAGGCAGATTCTTTACTGTCTTAAAAATAAGTAATAATAATTTAAAGCAACATTAAATATTTCCTTTCTCACATTTTCAGTAACAAAAGAGTAGTCCAAAATATGGATATATGGATATATAATCAATTCTCTACTGTTAGATATTTATAACAGTAACATTTTTTTAAAATTATAACTGTATGA
>SJYF01001092.1:327165-348558 GCA_006410515.1 Procapra przewalskii | reverse complement strand
ACAAGCAGTTAAAAATATTTGCTTCAGCCAAATGTACTGACTTGAGAGACAAAAGAATATTAGTAAAAAGAGAAATTATGACGGTCTGCAGTAAATGGAGATGCCTCATATTGGGTAAGAGTTTTGATTTAAGGGATATAGAAAATCTGAAAGGGAAACAGAAAATACTTAACAGTGTAAGTAAACAACTGCATAGATATACATGTAGTGTGTGCCCAGTGTGTACTTGCTAAATGAGTCAGGGACATGTTCAGAGGAGAGGAAGGGAGTAATTTAAGGCTGAAACACAGAACCCATGATGAGGACAAACAGATGTGACCTAGATCATGAGAGGTGAAAATGAACTTACAGATGAGTAAGTGGCAGAAAGAGAAAACCCCCTTGTGTTCCTAAATTAGATCATACATTTAAAATTATTTAGTAATATTATCCCAGAGGGGAGAAACTAGATATGGAATAAACAACAGAAAGGCTACAATAGGAATGCAGGTATAAAGCAAGGAAGACCTAGATTAGAAGGGCAGCAGTAGATATAGAAAAGAAAGGGTAAATCTGAGAGACACTTAACAGGATCAAGAGACTATCTACAAAGGGCGTAGAGCTTATGCTTGTAGAATAAGCTTTATCTTAACTAGAAAGTCTTTTTTATGACCCTAGTCTAAAACTCTGGGGAAAATGATAATGTATTAATTCATAAGAAAATCAGATAAATAGTTCTGGGTATTTTTCTTAGCTGTGAAATGTGAAATCCTGTTTAGAGGGGGAAAGAAAGGGAGTTCTCTGGACCAGGAATAGAACTAGTTTATTTTCTCACTCCTCTTTGCTTCCAACTAGTGTTAATATTATGAGTGCAATTATAACCAAACGGGGAAAGAAAGACATGCAGTGTGCCTGAATCCAGACTGAAAAGGGATCACAGGCTCTAGGATTACCAGAAGGCTCTAATTGGCTTTTCCAAGCAGATGAAAAACTGAGGTACATGCCCTTTGTAAACTGGGTTGCCTATAATTAGTCAAAGGATGGTTAGAGTTTCATCGGAAGAAAAAGTGTGGGAAGCAATAAACTGCCTTTTCACTGCAACTTAAATCAAGCAAGTGTAAATGGTACCTGATCATTTATAATTCTTTTTAAGTGTCTCCTCACCATTCCACATTGTTCCCTATGATGTAGTTACAGTATGATACCAATCCATGTTATCATCGCATTTACCTGACCCAAAATATTCACATTAGATCTGATTTTTTGTCTGTCAAAAATACATTGTAAGGTACTACCTCCTTTCCTAAATGCAATCTGGTTGTATTTATAAAGGAAGGATTCAACCTTATTCTTGGGTAATTTTCACAAGTACCATACAATTCATTCCCGGTAGGCTCAGACAGTAGAGAATCTACCTGCAATGCAGGAGACCCAAGTTCGAAATCTGGGTCTGGAAGATTCCCTGGAGAAGGGTATGGCTACTCACTCTAGTATTCTTGCCTGGAGAATTCTATGGACAGAGGAGTCCATGTGTTGCAGAGTCAGACACAGCTGAGCAACCAACATACAACTTGTTAAAATATGATGCAACGGCTGAGTGTGCCAATGATTTTAATATTTTTAGCTTTCATTAACAAAGTTGAAAACTGGAGAAAAGGATCTTATTTCTTTTCCTTGTTACATACGACAACGGATTAAATTATACTAATAAGACAGTAGTCCCTGTAAAATCAGCACTGGGCATCATTTTGCAATAAACTGAAACAAAAGTCTATCAATTTGGTACTTGTCAGTTTGTGTTCTCGTGAACAACAATAACAACAACAAGGAGTAAGAAGAGCAAAGGTGAAAAAAATTGCAATTTCAAAATTGCCTTAGTTGGAGTGTTATTTTGGAGCTCATTGGTAAGGTCAGCTGATGCAGGATTTCAAAGGCAATTAGAGTAAATCAAACTGCAGAACATCCCCTTGGGCTGGTTTGAAGATACCTTGGAAAGACGCTCTTTTTTTCCCCTTAACCCTGGTTGCTGCCACATCTAGCAGCTGCTTTCTTTTTGACAATTCGTCACTCCTGAAAAATGTTTGCAAGCAGTTTGGATAATTTCCAATTCATTCTTGCAGGAAATGAGGATTTGCTTCCTCACTTGGGATACCTGCTGCTAGGTTTATTCACTAATAAGCATGATAAATGTTTTAGCCTTTGATCAGTGCTAATTTAACAAGTAAGCTCCCCAGAAAAAAAAAGTCTTTGAGGCTCAGGGGCTCAAGACAGCACATGAGTTGGAAATATGATTGATTGTGTTGCTGTGAGAAATTTCCATAAAAAACTTTTATCACACTGCTATGTTCTGAACAATTAAATAAAAAATGAAAGGTAGTTACCCTCCAAAGAAGGACAGAGGCAGCCCAGCAAACTTCACAAGACTTTTTACGAAACTGGCTCAGATCAATTTTCCAGAGAAATATCAGTCCTCTTTTTTTATTAAATTTTGTCCACATTACCTTATCCATTTCCTCTTTTTCTCATCTTGACTTATCTTCTTTACACATGATTCTTTTCTCTACCTGCCTTGCCATGTTAAATAAATTTTAACATGAGGTATATTATGAAAACTGAACAAATCAAATGGAAAAGAAATGGATATCTGCCACAAATGTCAGATACGACATTTGCATCAGCTATCCATTGTCAAAGGGGTTCACATGCAATCTGATGTCTAAATGTGGAAGCCACTGCTGTTTGTTAAAGAGTAGTCCATACATCCAGTTACGAAAGTAGACACCACTATGGAACAAACACAGAAAAGACCAGATTCCTTTCATTCCATATCAAATTTTTGAATTATCTTTAGCATTGGACTGTAGTCTTTCTCCACTATACAAAGAAATTATGTTTGCAGTTTACTGTGACAAATAGTACTGGACCTTATATCAGTTCTTAGTACAGCAAAGGTTGTATTATAAATTGCACTTCCAATCAACATTTCAAAATCCTAATCTGTGTTAAATAAAAGATACAGAAATAAATGAGTCACTCCCTGCCATTCAATACACTCAACAAAATGCTCTCCATGGAGAAATAGGCATATAGATACATAGGCATGGATAGAACCTAGTCACTGGTAATCATCATTTTCTGTTATTAAGCTTTATATTGCATGTGACAAAATTGAGAAGAAATTCCATTTTTTAATTTAGAATATAATTGCTTTACAATGTTGTGTTAGCTTCTCCTGTACAATCAAGTGAATCAGTCATATGCATACAAATAACCCCTCCCTCCTGGACCTCCCTCTCACCTCACCCTCATCCCACCCCTCTAGATCAACACAGAGCACTGAACTGAGCTTACTGCTTTACAGCAGCTTTCTTCCCACTAGCTATCTATTTTACACATGGTAGTGTATATGAGTCATATATATATATTTATGTATATGTGTGTGTGTATACATATATACACACACACACGTATGTATCCCAGTCTCCCAATTCCTCCCATGTTTCCCTTTCTCCCTGTGTCATGATGTCCAATTTAAAAGAAGAATCTGAAAAAGAAAGATAAGAAAGAAAACTTTGCCAATGGTCCAATGATATGAGGGGAACTAAATATATTAGCTAACATGACATGACATAGGTATCGTCTACTATATATAGACCTAAGTGTGTGTGGTAAAAGTTTAACAACACAGAAGGATAGTGATTGCCTCATGTAATAAAGGAGAGAAAAAGGACAATAGGATTAGAAAAGGTTAAAAAGGGGTCTTCTCTTATATCTGTGTTGTTTCATTTTCAGAAGAACAAAAGAACATTTCAGTTCAGTTCAGTTCAGTTCAGTTCAGTTGCTCAGTCGTGTCCGACTCTTTGTGACACCATGAATCGCAGCATGCCAGGCCTCTCTGTCCATAACCAACTCCCGAGTTCACCCAAACTCATGTCCATCGAGTCGGTGATGCCATCCAGCCATCTCATCCTCGGTCGTCCCCTTCTCCTCCTGCCCCCAATCCCTCCCAGCATCAGAGTCTTTTCCAATGAGTCAACTCTTCGCATAAGGTGGCCAAAGTAATGGAGGTTCAGCTTTAGCATCATTCCTTCCAAAGAAATCCCAGGGCTAATCTTCAGAATGGACTGGTTGGATCTCCTTGCAGTCCAAGGGACTCTCAAGAGTCTTCTCCAACACCACACTTCAAAAGCATCAATTCTTCAGCTCTCAGCTTTCTTCACAGTCCAGCTCTCACATCCATTCATGACCACAGGAAAAACCATAGCCTTGACTAGATAGACCTTTGTTGGCAAAGCAATGTCTCTGCTTTTGAATGTGCTATCTAGGTTGGTCATAACTTTTCTTCCAAGGAGTAAGCGTCTTTTAATTGCATGGCTGCAGTCACTATCTGCAGTGATTTTTAAGCCCCCCAAAATAAAGTCTGACACTGTTTCCAGTGTTTCCCCATCTATTTCCCATGAAGTGACGGGACCAGATGCCATGATCTTCAGTTTCTGAATGTTGAGCTTTAAGCCAACTTTTTCACTCTCCTCTTTCACTCTCATCAAGAGTCTTTTTAGTTCCTCTTCCCTTCTGCCATAAGGGTGTTGTCATCTTCATATCTGAGGTTGTTGATATATCTCCCAGCAATCTTGATTCCAGCTTGTGCTTCTTCCAGCCCAGCATTTCTCATGATGTACTCTGCATAGAAGTTAAATGAGCAGGGTGACAGTATACAGCCTTGACGTACTCCTTTTCCTATTTGGAACCAGTCTGTTTCACTTCTTTTCTTTTCACAGCTATTTAAAAGGCCTCCCCAGACAGCCATTTTGCTTTTTTGCATTTCTTTTCCATGGGGATGGTATTGATCCCTGTCTCTTGTACAATGTCACAAAGCTCAGTCCATAGTACATCAGGCACTCTATCTATCAGATCTAGTCCCTTTAATCTATTTCTCTCTTCTTCTGTGTAATCATAAGGGATTTGATTTAGGTCATACCTGAATGGTCTAGTGGTTTTCCCTACTTTCTTCAATTTAAATCTGAATTTGGCAATAAGGAGTTCATAATCTGAACCACAGTCAGCTCCTGGTCTTGTTTCTGTTGACTGTATAGAGCATCTCCATCTTTGGCTGCAAAGAATATAATCAGTCTGATTTCTCTATTGACCATCTGTCATCTGGTGATGTCCATGTGTAAGAACATTTAACATTTGTTAAATCTTGATGGTAGCTATACAAGAATGCATTATTTTTTTTTCTTAACTTTTCTATAGATCTGAAATATTTCATAATTACATGTCTAAATTTAATTTATTATAGTTTATATACATAATTACTCTAAATTGAAAAAAAAAGATGCTGATAAATGTTAAATTCTCCACGGCAGGCTTCAGCAATACGTGAATCGTGAACTTCCACGTATTCAAGCTAGTTTTAGAAAAGGCAGAGGAACCAGAGATCAAATTGCCAACATCTGCTGGATCATTGAAAAGGCAAGAGAGTTCCAGAAAAACATCTATTTCTGTTTTAGTGACTATGCCAAAGCTTTTCTCTGTGTGGATCACAATAAACTGTGGAAAATTCTGACAGAGATGGGAATAACAGACCACCTGACCTGCCTCTTGAGAAATCTGTATGCAGGTCAGGAAGCAACAGTTAGAACTGGACATGGAACAAAGGACTGGTTCCAAATAAGAAAAGGAGTACGTCAAGGCTATATATTGTCACCCTGATTATTTAACTTGTATGCAGAGTACATCATGAGAAACGCTGGGCTGGAAGAAGCACAAGCTGGAATCAAGATTGCCGGGAGATATATCAATAACCTCAGATATGAAGATGAAACCACCCTTTTGGCAGAAAGTGAAGAGGAACTAAAAAGACTCTTGATAAAAGTGAAAGTGAAGAGTGAAAAAGTTGGCTTAAAGCTCAACATTCAGAAAAAGAAGATCGTGGCATCTGGTCCCGTCACTTCATGGGAAATAGATGGGGAAACAGTGTCAGACTTTATTTTGCGGGGCTCCAAAATCACTGCAGATGGTGACTGCAGCCATGAAATTAAAAGACGCTTACTCCTTGGAAGAAAAGTTATGACCAACCTAGATAGCACATTCAAAAGCAGAGACATTACTTTGCCGAGTAAGGTCCGTCTAGTCAAGGCTATGGTTTTTCCTGTGGTCATGAATGGATGTGAGAGTTGGACTGTGAAGAACACTGAGTGCTGAAGAATTGATGCCTTTGAACTGTGGTGTTGGAGAAGACTCTTGAGAGTCCCTTGGACTGCAAGGAGATCCAACCAGTCCATTCTGAAGATCAGCCCTGGGATTTCTTTGGAAGGAATGATGCTAAAGCTGAACCTCCATTACTTTGGCCACCTTATACGAAGAGTTGACTCATTGGAAAAGACTCTGATGCTGGGAGGGATTGGGGGCAGGAGGAGAAGGGGACGACCGAGGATGAGATGGCTGGATGGCATCACTGACTCGATGGGAGTGAATCTGAGTGAACTCCGGGAGGTGGTGATGAACAGGGAGGCCTGGCGGGCTGCGATTCATGGGGTCACAAAGTCAGACACGACTGAGCTACTGAACTAAACTGAACTGAAAAGTTGTTATGAATATGCAAGACTTTGACCTGTGGATGATTGAGTAGAATAACTTTAAGTAAATCTTAAGTAGAAAATTAAAACCAGTTGGGGAAGTTATAATCAATATTTTGTTGTTAGGTAAAGCTGCAAGATCATTTAGTTATACAATAAGAACATATTTTGTCTTCTGAATCGGTGAGTTTTTAGAAATATATGAGTACTGTTTACATTCTAACTACTTTGCATTCTGAGTCTATGAATCAATAATATTCATTCATATAGAAACACATAAATTATGTAGTGTTAATGATTTTATTATAACAAACTGCAGTTAATTTATTTTATAAGATTATACACTAAATGTTATCACACTGTACCTCACTCATCCATTTTTAAGTAAACTGGGTTGCTCACAGCTAATGTGTAAGGGAGAACCTGTGAGAAACAATTGAAAACATATATTCTAACCATTATTCACAAGAGAGTGAGATGAACAAATAAAAAAGAAAGCCATTTTACCTGATAAGGCCATTCCTTGTTATTTTTCTTGTTTTCAAAATTAACATGGGATATGTCCATATATACTCATAGTAAATTGATATCTTCTTAATCTTGCTTTTGGAAAATACACTGGATCTATTAATGTAAATTATTTTAGAACATGAAAATAAATTCATATAGTCAGATCCCACAGCATATCTACTGGAGTAAAAAGAACCTGACTTAACAAGATGTTCCATATATCACTTGCACTTCCTACTGGGAATTTCATCACACCTAATGGAGCAATTGAACTCTTTGAATCTAGAGTCACAATACAGTTGCCTTACTCTAGAGTAGCTGCATATATTGCATTCAATTACCTTAGAGAACTCATGAAATGCAATTTTTGCAGCAGCGGTAATAGATGGTATCATATCCTATATTATGTTAACTTGTCAATCAAATTTATGTGCAATAATCAATAACAAGTTTTAAGAGAACTGATAAACAGACATAACAATTAATTAGAAAAAAAGACTTCGTTAAAATACTATAACAGTTATTAATTGCCAAATTGCTCTCATGTATGTCCCTTACTATAATGGATGTCAATTTGTAAATTTCAGTACATATTAAAAACTGTCTTCATTGTAAAAATTATAATGACATTATTTACTTAAGAGTATATGTTATTCAAGAGATTTTTCAGGAACAAATTATTTTTTGAGGAAGAATGAACCATTTAGCAGCACTGCCTGAAAGAAGAAGTGTTTTAAGGACACAAGAGATCACTTCTATATCACTTCAGCTTTGAGTCTTGAATTTCAACCACACAATTTGGGTTGTTTTGTATGTTTTATTATTTCATTTGAAAATAATTTCAATTTGCAGCAAAAGTGCAAGAATAAAAAAAGTACAAATAAGACCTTTACTAATGACCTATTATAAATATTTTACTCTATTTGCTCTACTTTGTTGTTCAGTCACTCAGCCATGTCTAACTCTTTGCAACCCCATGAATTGCAGCACACCAGGCTTCCCTGTCCTTCACCATCTCCTGTTTGCTCAAACTCATGTCCATTGAATCAGTGATGCCATCCAATCACCTCATCCTCTGCCATCCCTTTCTCCTCCTGCCTTCAGTCTTTTCCAGCATCAAGGTCTTTTCTAATGAATCGGCTCTTCGCATCAGGTGGCCAAAATATTGGAGCTCCAGCTTCAGCATCAGTCCTTCCAATGGATATTCAGAGTTGATTTCCTTTGGATTGACTGTTCATTCTACTTGCTATCCAAGGGACTCTCAAGAGTCTTCTCCAGCACCACAGTCTGAAAGCATTAATTCTTCAGTGCTCAGCCTTCTTTATGGTCCAACTCTCAATATCTGTACATGACTACTGGAAAAACCCATAGCTTTGACTAGACAGACATTTTGTTGGCGAAGTGATGTCTCTGCTTTTTAATACTTGTCTAGGTTTATCATAGCTTTCTTCCAAAGAGCAAGCATCTTTTAATTTATTTGCTCTCAATCTCCCTTTCTTTCTCAAATGAAATAAATATATGGAATAAATATGTAAAATACAGAAAATATGAAAATTTTTTTCAGAGACATGTTGGAGTAAAATTCTATACATCATGGTCCTTTTGTTGTCATTGTTTAGTCACTAAGTTGTGCTCAACTCTTTTGGAACCCCATGGACTGTAGCCTGCCAGGCTTCCTCTGTCTATGGCATTTTCCAGGCAAAAATACTGGAGTAGGTTGCTATTTCTTTCTCCAACTGGTCTTCCTGACCCAGGGGTTGAACCCAAGTCTCTTGCATGGCAGGCGAATTTTTTTACCACTGAGCCACACTTACTTACCCTTAACTATTTCTGAGGTATTTCTTAAGAATAAGAAATTACTCTTACATTACAACAATATACTTATCAGTCTCAATAACAGTTAAAATTGACATAATATTTGCCTAATTTACCATTTTATTACTATTTTGTCAATTGACCCAAATAACATCCTTTAAAGTATTTTTATTTTTCTCTAACCCATAATACACTTAATATCAGCTACTTCATTCTGCTGTGATTTCTGATCTTTGTGAAATGTATATTATTATCTCTTAATATATAAATATCTCCTGAATGACACAGCATTAAAATAATTTTTACAATCATTACTGATAAAATGAAGAAAAACAACAAATTTTAAAAGCTCACAAAATCTCATTTGCAGAATTATTTAATTTATTCTTTTTCAAGAAATCTTCTCCCAACAAACTTCTTAAAATTATATTTTACACTCCTTTTTTTTTAAACCTGTAAATAGGTCAATTTTCTGTCAACTGTCTTTTGGCTTCACAGATCTAGGCAAAACATTAGTGCAGTCTGTAGATGACTTCTGAAATCCAATGATTTCCTTGTATTGTAACTCTTCCTGATCGTAACTTCAGAACTTTTTCTTGTTTACTATCACATTGATATTAGAATCTGTCTCTTACCTTGTCCCATTGATCCTGGTTCCCCTTTTTTTCTTCCCTACTTTTTTGATCAGCTTTATCCATCTCATTTGCTGCCTCATATTCATTCAGTCTTAAAAACTGAGCTTTCAAACCTGCCTTTTGCAGTGTGGTAAGCCCAAGGACTCAACAATTACCATCATGTAAACAAAGTCACCAATGCAATGGACATAGACTTGGGCAAACTTGGGAATATGATAAGAGACAGGGAGGCCTGGCATACTGCAGTCCATGGGGTCAAAAAGAGTCGGACATGACTGGGCAACTGAACAACAGCAACAAAACAAAATTGAAACAGATAACAAAAATCGAATCCACCCTGAATTTCAGCATTCCACTTTCAACTTGTCTCATTAGTACTTAAATTCATTACATGCATGTTGCTGATGGCATGCCCTTGCAAGCTGACCTCACCCTTGCTCTGCTTTTTTATTGTTCCATTTAGCTTTCAGAATAACTGAGACTTACTCATCACTCTTGCCCCTAACAACACCCAGATTTCCCATTTCAAGCCATTTCATCTCGTTAAAAACCTAACTCATTATCACCACTCAAAACTATTACTCAAGTCCAAGTCCTTTAAACCTTTCAACTCCTTTAACTGACCTCTGTGAATCCATTTCTCTCCTCTTTCTTATTATATTAATAACATTAACCTAATTACAAGATCCTTTCACAACAGTATTCTTACAGAGCATTTCTGATCATATTAATTCCTTATTGAAAAAAAAAAGTTCTTCTCTGCATAGAGAATAAAGTACAAGGTTTTTGACCTGGTCATTAAATGCTTCAATGATATTGGCATCAATACATTGCTGAAGGGCTTTTGTTTTGTTTTGTTTTGTTTTTTTAACTATTCTGTAATGTACTATATATTGTATTCTCTCCATGTATCTCTCATATCTTGTTTGCTCTCTCTCCACATTATCATGTTTCAAAACCCAAAGCAACTATCTCCTTAGTCAAGCAGTTCCCTTTAGAGTTGCTGGATGGAATTAATCTCTGTAACCTAACAGATTCCACTTAAATTGCATAGATATGCTACAGTTTAGAAGATATATATTTATGTGTGTGTGTGTGTACACATATAACATATATACATATAGTATGTATACCATATCTACATAATATTAATGTATACATACACACATATAGGCACAAACATATATATATGTGCATAAAATAAACATATATATAAACATATATATGTATATGTGCTTGATAGGTATTTGTTTCTTATGTTAATGTGTTAATAAAATAGATAAAATACCAGATTATGAACTTTTAGTTTGGAAAGTATTTGCTACATAGGAATTTTAGTTTTAAAATTATTTATTGTAATGATATTTGAGTTTTCCAAGTAGGAAAATTTATCTCCCCTCATTTTCCAAATTATGACAATTTTATATCCGAATTCTACTAGCTTTCCAGTTGCCAGAGGGTTGAAACTTATTTAACCTCACAGACCCTTCAGTGTAAGCCCTCTCAACTCCCAGTGAGCAGATGTTGAAACACACTAGAGATCCATTACATGGACACTTTCATATATGTCCTGAGTTGCCCCTGAGAAGCATGGTGGCTAATCCTGTTGTAAGAACTCACTAACATCAGATGCTGCAATTGAGATGAATTTCCAAAGGTTAATGAACTATACACATGACTATAAATAGCAGCATGTTTTCCTTCAGCAATCAGTTTTTCTATAGTAGAGAGACTTCAGATCAGTGAAAGAACCTTCGTCAAGATTTCATCTCTAAAGAGGCTTTCAAGTCAACGAGCATTTCATAAGTGAGTGCCTTTAATGATTGTCAATTACTGATGGTGACAATGGTACAGATTTCATACAGATACGTTTATTTACCCTGAAAATACTTAGGAGTTTACAAAGTTCAAGATCTTTAGTTATACCTTCACCATTTCATAGTTTATTCCATACTGAGCATAAGGTATGAAGTGAAGTGAAAGTTGCTCAGTCATCTCTGACTCTTTGTGAACCCATGGACTGTGTAGCCCATCAGGCTCCCCTGTCCATGGAACTCTCCAGGCAAGAATACTAGAGTGGATTACCATTCGTTTCTCCAATAAGGTGTGAGATACTATAATTTGGTAATCATTAAACTTGAGAGTGCATCAAAATACTTAGAGGGCTTATTAAAACACTGCAGAGGAAGTAGTTCGGTTCAGTCGCTCAGTTGTATCCGACTCTTTGTGACCCCATGGACTGCAGCACACCAGGCCTCCCTGTCCATCACCAACTCCTGTAGCCTACTCAGACTCATATCCATTGAGTTGGTGATGCCATCGAACCATCTCATCCTCTGTCATCCCCTTCTCCTCCTGCCTCCAATCTTTCCCAGCATAAGGGTCTTTTCAAATGAGTCAGTTCTTCATAAGGTGGCCAAAGTATTGGAGTTTCAGCTTCAGCATCATTCTTTCGAATGAATATTCAGGACTGATTTCCTTTAGGATGGACTGGTTGCATCTCCAAAGGACTCTCAAGAGTCTTCTCCAACACTACAGTTCAAAAGCATCAGTTCTTCAGCATTCAGCTTTCTTTATGGTCCAACTATCACATCTATATGTGACTACTGGAAAAACCATAGCTTTGACTAGATGGACCTTTGTTGGCAAAGTAATGTCTCTGCTTTTTAATATGTGGTCTAGGTTAATCATAGCTTTCCTTCCAAGGTGTAAGAGTCTTTTAATTTCATGGCTGCAGTCACCAGCTGCAGTAATTTTGGAGCCCCCCAAAATAAAGTCTCTCACTGTTTCCATTGTTTCCGCCATCTATTTGCCATGAAGTGATGGGACCAGATGCCATGATCTTAGTTTTCTGAATGTTGAGTTTTAACTCAAGTTTTTCACTCTCCTCTTTCACTTTCATCAAGAGGCTCTTTAGTTCTTCTTAACTTTCTGCCATAAGGGTGGTATCATCTGCATATCTGAGGTTATTGATATTAGTGAAATGGGTTATTACTAGAGTTATTGATTTAGTAAGTCTTTAGGGTATGAGACTTAAATTTTAGTGGGATGCTATAATCTGTATTTCTAACATGCTCTATGTGATATTGATGCTGCTGGTCTGAGTACAACACTTTGAGAATCACTGCTCTGGTTCTTTGGTTTCAATTTGGTCTTGTATTGAAACCTAGAGAGCTTTAACATACCACTCTTTCACCTCTCCCTTCCCAGTCTGAGCCAAGTCCTTGAAATTCTGAATGGTATAGGGTGTGGCCTGGTCATAGGAATTTTTAATGAAGGTGATTCATAGTTGGAGATATGATAATTAGCCTCTAAAGGGTTATTTTATATATTCATTAGGAAATCAATCTTCAAGACTTAAATAAGGACAGGACATATCTTGAACAAATTAAGAGAATTTTACAATACTTTATTTCCATTCCACATCACCAAAGCCTTTTGTGGGGCAATAAAGACTCCTAAACAATACACACTAAGTATATGAAATGGCTACTGCTAAAATTAAAAAAAAAAAATTACTGCCTTGTTCCTTGGAAGAAAAGTTATGAGAAACCTAAACAATATATTTTAAAAAGCAGAGACATTACTTTGCCTACTGCTGCTAAGTCACTTCAGTCATGTCCGACTCTGTGCAACCCCATAGATGGCAGCCCACCAGGCTCCCTGTCCCTGGGATTCTCCAGGCAAGAACACTGGAGTGTGTTGCCATTTCCTTCTCCAGTGTGTGAAAGTGAAAGGTGAAAGGGAAGTCGCTCAGTCATGTCCAACTCAGCAACCCCATGGACTGCAGCCTACCAAGCTCCTCTATCCATGGGATTCTCCAGGCAAGAGTACTGGAGTGGGGTGCCATTGCCTTCTCCTTACTTTGCCTACAAAGGTCCCTATGGTCAAAGCTATGGCTTTCCCAGGAGTCATGTACAGATGTGAGAGTTTGACTGTAAAATAAAGCTAAGCACCAAAGAATTGATGCTTTCAAAATACAGAGTTGGAGAAAACTCTTGAGAGTCTCTTACACAGCAAGGTGATCCAGCCAGTCCATCCTAAAGGAAATCAATCCTGAATATTCACTGGAAGGACTGATGCTGAAGCTGAAACTCCAATACTTTGGTCACCTGATGTGAAGAGCCAGCTCATTGGAAAAGACCTTGATGCTGGGAAAGATTGAAGACAGGAGTAGAAGGGGATGCCAAAGGATGAGATGATTGGATGGCATCACCAACTTAACAAACATGTGTTTGAGCAAACTCTGGGAGATAGTGCTAAAGGAAAGCTTGGCATGCTGCAGTCCAGGGGGTTACATAGAGTTGGACACTACTGAGCAACTGAACAACAACAACAATATTCATTATCTGATCAGGAATTCATAGAACCAAGTTTCTTTATATTAGTACTTTTTTCACCAAGAGGTCTTATTAAAATAGAATCTTATCCCCAGAGTTCCTGGAAGTGGGACTCCTGAGTTTCATTTCTGTTTTTAAAAAGTTTCCTGGGGATGATGGCCAGGTGCCATGCCCTGAGGAGAATTACTTTGAAAATGAGAAGTTCAGCAAGACTCACAGTAAAAAGGCAGTAATCAACAAGACAAGTTATCTTGAATCTCTCACCCAATTGCCTTCAGGAATCATTAGCGGAGGTCACATGGATATGTACATAAGATAGAGACATTATATACTAATTCTGTATTAACTAAGTATGAACTTATTAAAGGCTTACAGTTATATATTACATACTAAAGTTCTTCTTTTGAATTACTGGCACAAAAAGTATACCAAATACATCATACATAATGAATAATTTGGTGGACTTGATTTAACCAAGATCCCTTTTTTAACTCTTTAGAAATGATCTGGATTTCTAGTAAGAGGAAAATAAGATGTCAGTGACTATCTGTCTTTATCACTATCATGCTACCAAACCAACAAGTAGATTTTTAGGGGTATCTATTATTGAAATATCTAAGTTTTTCAATAAACAAATGCTGAAATCTTTGAGTAGCCCCAAATTTGAGAATTGCTATTTAGCTTATAATTTACCCATTCATTAATCAATGAACCAAATATTCTGCTAGTTGTTAATTGTAAAATTGCCACCAATTAAAAATAAAAGACATTATGCCTGTGTTCATGGAAGTTAATGGGGAAGTAGGCATTAATCAACTAATTTACTAGGTACAGCATTACAAACTGTGATATTGTAATAAGAAAGTTTATAAATAATTTACATATTATGGACAACATTTGAATACACACAGAACTACCTTGTGCTATCAAAGCTGGATAACCTGAAGGAGATAACAAACATATCAATAGGTGTTTGAGTGACTGGTACATCAGGCCAAGAAGGTTTAAATCTCTGCCTCAACAAAATTATAAGTCAGTATGTGTCACTGACCTTCAGGGAATATTTATAATGTTAGTAACTATGGGTATCAGACCCAGAGAGGCCAAAGATCTACTATGCTTGGTCAAGGTGATATTTAAAGGGATATTTGCAATCTTAGGTAAAATTGCCTTTCATCAATTAGAAATTACAGGCCAGTCTTTGTTTTCAATCAAAATCAACACATGTGACATTTTATAAACCATGACTAATTTAGGTTAAATAGCTTTAATCCAACCAATTATACTAATATTTGTACTCTAAATATGGTAAAGGATCCCAAGAAATATGTTTTCAAGTAATTCACTATTGAATATAGCGATGATTTTAAATTACTGGTAATATAGGAGAAGGCAGGCTTATCTATGTTTACACACTTCATATTTTGCAATGCTTTCATTGAAATATAATACAGACTGAAAATGGCATAAAATAAAAGTGCACAGGTCAATGAATTTTTGCAAAATAAACACAGTGATTTAAAAAGATCTAGAAGATAATGCCAATCTTTCCACCATGTTGTACCAATTTAAACTCCATATGGCAATAGATGAGTATCCCAGTGACTTCATATTCTTACTAACTCTCAATATTTTTCTCCATTTTAGTCACTCCGGTGACGTATAGTAGCACTGGATAAAATTGTGGTGTTATTTTACTTGTCTTTGGGTGTTCTTTTCCTCGTGAGTTTTTTTTTTTTTAACTTTTGCATTGTCTGTCTTCTATTTCTTGATTGGCAGAAGTTTAATATGTAGTTTGGTACAAGTACCTTGTAAACTATACGAATTGCAAGTATTTCCTCCCGTTCTGTGGGATTTTTTTCATTATGGTGACTTTGCCTTCCCAAACTATCTTCTACTCTGCAGCTTCAAATTCTGGCAAATGCATCGGAGGGAAAACACTGCTGTCTATCTGAGCCCTCTGAAGTCACCAATTCTGTCACTCCAGCCCCATGAGTCCACCAACATTTTGTGGTTTCCCCATCCCATGACTCCTAGTAATAATCTTCTGCTCTGGGAAAATCTCTGGTCCTCACTTGAATAGCTCTTTGGTGCCATTATTCTTTTTTAACAATTTTTTTCCAGCTTTTCCATTTTTTCTCAGTTGGACCTTTTAGGTTTCAGAGGCCACACTATACTACCTGGACGTAGATGCTCCATATCACATACCTAAACTTATTTATAAAGTGCATCAAATATGGCTATAAATATGTGACAGACTAGATTACTGACACAATTTCTGAGTTGGGAATGATGAGGAATACACAGTTCAAAGTAGACAGTGATACTTAAGAATAAAGATGGTAATTTAAAAAGCAAACTTTTAGAGTTCAGATTATAATTTAAATTGTTTATTCTTATTTGTGTTTCGCTTTGTGATCTGGCATGTTTTTGAGAAGTAAAACACAGCAGCCCATTTGGGAGCCAAGAGACACAGTTCTTATAGTTTGTCCTGTAAATAATAAACTACCATTTCATTTTTCTGGACCTCTATCTTTCTGACCTATAAAATGAAAATGTTTATGTGCGTGTAAGGTATAACTGACATATAGCATTAAGTTATCTGCAGGTGTACAGTGTAATAATGCAATATTTTACAGTATATTTTGTATATATATATTTATACAGTATAATTACAGTGTATAATTATATAAGTTAATTATATACAATATATATATAATTATACAGTATATTTTATAGTATACAAAATACAGTATATTTTGTTAAATGATCACTGCAATAATCTACTTAATACCATCATCATATGTGGTTACAACTTTTTCTTGTGATGATAACTTTTAAGATCTACAACTCTCGTAGGAACTTTTAAATATGAAATACAGTATTATTAACAGGAAGATCCTCTGGGGGAGGACATGGCAACTCATTCCAGTATTGTCTCCTGGAGAATCCCATGGACAGAGGAGCCTGGCCAGCTATAGTCCATAGGGTCACAGTCACTTAGTGAAGCAACTTAGTAGCATTATTAGCTATAGACACCATGATGTACATTATAGCTCCATGACTTTTTATTTTGGAAATTTGTACTTTGTGATTGCCTTCACCCATTACACTTACCTCTCAGCTCCTAGTAAGATAAGAACTTTAAGGTAAATCAACTACAGGGTCTTTCTTTGAATCTTTAAAAATTGGTTTCTGCAATATGTTCAAATGTTTCTCATTTGCAACTTATTTTTGAGTCTAGTTAACAAAGCTGAAAATACTTGTCATTTTGGGCAAAAGAAGAGGCAAGTAAAGGAGTAATTACTCTCCAAATTCATTGCTGGTTTGATATGACTGATAATGTAGCGTATTTTGGGGGGACATTTTAAAATATAGAGAGTAGTATAGTATGATCAGAGAAGGCAATGGCACCCCACTCCAGTACTCTTGCCTGGAAAATCCCATGGGCGGAGGAGCCTGGTAGGCTGCAGTCCATGGGGTTGCTAAGAGTCAGATACAACTGAGCAACTTCACTTTCACTTTTCACTTTCATACATTGGAGAAGGAAATGGCAACCCACGCCAGTGTTCTTGCCTGGAGAATCCCAGGGATGGGGGAGCCTGGTGGGCTGCGGTCTATGGGATCACACAGAGTCGGACACGACTGAAGTGACTTAGCAGCAGCAGCATAGCATGATAATTAATATAATATAATATGGAGAGATAGAATATCATGACTCTAGAGCCAGAAGTTTCAAGTCCAAGTCCCAGCTTCAACACTTACTAAATGTGTGACCATGGGTCAGTTGCTTAACCACTCTGTGAATATTTTATATAAACATATATAGTGAATTAATATATGTAAAATTCTCACAACTGTGTCAAATAAGAATTAATATAAAGTTGCTTAAAAATAGATGAAAATTTACACACACATTTTACAAGATACAATTCACAGGGAAACATTTTGATATTATTTTTAATGACAAGAACTAAACAATGGTTCCTAGTGGAAAATTTATTTTTTTCTGCAAAATTAAACAACTGAATGTAGCCATGAAAATGCATTGCTTCTTGGAGAAGAATCTTGGAGCAATGCATTGTTTCACTAAGTATGCATATCTGGGGTAAATTTTCCATTTATCTTCAGTAGGCCTCTCTTTTCTTAGTTCAGAATATGCCTCCATTGGACTCACAGTGTCACAGAAAAGGAAAAAACAAAACAAAATAATCATTCCTCTGAATCTTCTGCTCTCAATATTGAATAATCTTGAAACAATTTCCCCCCTTAGGGGAGAATAAAAAGTTTAGAGAGCTACTTTCATTATTTTTCACATCTTTCTGTCTTTTTTTCAAGTCTCAGTCAGACCCCTAAACTAAAATCCAGAAATACATCAAGAAAGGCAGATCTGATGTTGGGAATAAGAAGCCTTAAATCCTTACATCTATCCTCACTTCAAGTCCCCTGCAACTGTCCCCTTATCACTTGGTGTTCTTTAGTCCCTTGAAGAATCTGGCTTCACAGTCTGAAGAGTGACAGAGAAGGAACTGAGAAAGATTTGGGTAGGACTGAAGCCCAGTCTGTATTATCTGAAGTACCATATTAGAAAAAATAGCGCTTTATTTGGAACTGCCAGGCATTTTAAACTCTTTTTTGTTTATTTCTCCCGAAAGCAGGAAATTAGAACTGTCAAGTCTTCAGTGGCAGTTGTTTTGTTTTGTTTCAATTTCTGGATTTACTTTCAAATTTGCCACAGACCGTTTTGAAATCAGTAGATTGAAATTTCATTTATAGGAACTTGTAATCATGGGAGTTGAAATGGCTTCTCAGACCAAGTCTTTTTTCCCCGTTTTTCTTTCTTTTGAGTCCTATTCCCCAGACGCCCAGGATTTTTGTTACAAAGTTTCTCACACTGTATTTCCATATACTTAGCTTCTGTTCAGTTTTGCTTAGAGGCCTCATCTTGAGTTTTTTCATCTCAGAATTCTATATGGGTCTCACTTTCCTTTCAGGAAAGAAGCTAAAGTTTGAAGTTTTACGTATAGTTGAGTTTGAATGAAGCAGTTCTGGAGATCCAGGATAAAAGAATTTTGCCTTGAATTTGATCAGATCATGAAGAATTCACACTAACTTCTGTTTTATTTTTTTGATCAAGATTAAACTGTAACAAAAAGAAGCTCGGAGAAGAGGATGTGTTAGGAGTGAATTGAACACACAATATGAAATGGTTAAGGGCACTAGAATGTCAAACTTATGAATGATACTCAAGAGCGGTTGTGATAATATTGACATTCCACCTAGATTTCCCTGGGATCAATTTTATCTTTCATGCATTTACTCCGACCTCTCACCTTCTGTGTGTTCTTGCTTTTAATACTCAATACCTGTAGCTTTTCTTCAGCAGGTGTCCCTGAAGCTATGACGCCTGCTTGCTCTTTACTTCTGAAGCTTAGAAGGCTGCAGTTGCCTGGGACTCCACTGTACCGTAGATCAGACGGTAAAGAGTCTGCCTGTAATGAGGGAGACCTGGGTTTGATCCCTGGGTTGGGAATATCCCCTGGAGAAGGAAATGGCAATGCACTCCAGTATTCTTGCCTAGAAAATCCCATGGATGGAGGAGCCTGGCGGGCTACATACTATGGGGTCTCAAAGAATCGGACACGACTGAGCGACTTAACTTTCACTTTTCTTTCCACTGTCCCCTAGGTGTCTTGGCCCTTAACTAATAACTGACACATGCAAAGTCAGCTCTCTTCGCTTCAGGATGCACAGCTCTTAGTATAACTTACATTGTAGACATGCCCTGCAGGGTCATGCTGAAGCTGCCCCTTTTAGAAGACCTTGCCTGAGATCTCATTCTTAATTGGCTTCCCATCCCCTTGTTCAACTTCCCTCACTCTTACTACTTTTCCCTTAATAAGTCTAGGCAACACATTTTCATTGTAGTTACTCTTTCTGGTTTACCCTACCTAATACACAAGACAAGATAGATTATGAATGTCATCTTTCACTCACCTTCATTCAACAAATATTTATTAAGAGCTTTCATTGTAAAAGTGCTGAAAAAAAAAGACAGAAAATTTTAGGAGAGAGACTTTTAGTCAATGACTTCATATATAATTAGTTGCTAGTTATAATAAGTGCTGTGAAAGAGAAGAACATGTGGTTTTCTAAACTGCATTCATCAGAAGAAAATGGTTTATACCTATTCAAAGAGGCCTCATTGGACAGATCTGGGGAAAATAGATGGATGCTACAAGAAGAGAGATTTCATCTGAATACAATAAAGAAATTTTTAGCTCTGTCCAGGGGTGGAAATGGGCTCCTATGAAAGATAAGGACTCCTCATCAGTGAAGATATTTGTTAAGCCTCAACGTCATTCACTGTTTTATCGATGAGACTCAAGCTTCTGTTAGATGAGATGTAGTTTTAGACCCTCGCCCAACTCATTATGGTGACAGTACATATTTATGAGAGAAAACAGCTCACAAGATACTGAAGGATTGCAGTTTGTCTACTGGTAGTAAATATCAGGGGGGTGTTCAGTAAAAAAGCTGACTGTCAAAAAGTATTTAATAATCTTGCCATATAGTCTTTGCCATATTCAAAAATGACTTTCTGTTGTTATAATAGACTTCCATAAAATAAAAATAAAAGCTATACTTATTCGTAGAGTTGCTTTCCCTACATTCAAAATATGGATGTTACATAGGCTTTTTTTTTAATTAATTAATTTATTTATTTATTTATTTACATGATAGTATACATGTTTTTATGCCATTCTCCCAAACCAACCCACCCTCTCCGATGTTACATAGGCTTTTAAGACCCTGTATCATGATGGAAAGAAGGCAACTTGAGATCTGATGGCACTGATATTATCATACAAACTCATTTCATACAATTCACTGTCTTCTGCTGGACATTCGCATTACATGAATATGATATGTCTTGAGTGCTATTGGGTAGATAACCACTATGGGTCTTCAGTAAAATAAACATATTTAACTAGAAATAATGTGATATGTATTCATGTTCCATATCATATACAGAGCAAAATATATAAAAAGAATGCTGCTGCTGCTAATTCACTTCAGTTGTGTCCAACTCTGTGCGACCCCATAGACGGCAGCCCACCAGGCTCCCCCGTCCCTGGGATTCTCCAGGCAATCTCCAATGCATGAAAGTGAAAAGTGAAAGTGAAGTCGCTCAGTCATGTCTGACTCTTTGCGACCCCTTGGACTGCAGCCTACCAGGCTCCTCCGCCCACGGAATTTTCCAGGCAAGATTACTGGAATGAGGTGCCATTGTGTTCTCTGATAAAATGAATAAATTACATCAAATAATAAATATGCAAATGTTTCCCTTCATCCTATGTAAGTTTACTGAGGGGGGAAATCATGTCTATCTTGCTTTTTACTATACCTTTAATAATTAAATAATATCTGGCCCAAACAGTAAAAAAAAATAATAATTATTATTTGGGAACTAATGTAAGATAAAAATTTATGAATAAAAGTGACATACACATATATAATGTACACAGAAGGGTA